>JAVQJS010072721.1:0-12988 GCA_036024795.1 Galaxias rostratus
ATCCTGGCTGGCTCTTATGAATGGTCTATGTGTGTGTGTGTGTGTGTGTGTGTGTGTGTGTGGGTGGGTGTGTGTGTGTGTGTGTGTCTGTCTGTGTGTGTTTGTGAGAGAGAGGGAGAGAGGGTGTGCGTTGGTGTGTTTGTGCTTAAATCAATGGTCATCCCCTGATACAAGATGGCCTCATAAATCATTGTTTGTTGATCACTTTGTCAGGAGGCTGGGGCCTTCTGGCTTCCTAATTATTCCAGCTCACAGCCTCCCCTGGATGAATCGGGACAGGAATTCCATAGCAAATCAAGACGGGGGGGACTTTATGGGAATTTGGTCATAAAGGTTGTCTGCTTGGGAATGGTGGAGGCTAGAGGGACACGGGGTGGCGGGTGAGAATTGGGAAGCACAGAGACCTGGGGTACCCTGGAGAGGGAGATTTGGTGGTCTAAAATGAAGCCAAAGTGACACAACATGCATCAAGGAACACCAGAGAAGACTGAGGAAGACTGAATACCCATGCTACCATACTATATCGTGAGACATAAAAAGATTGAGTATGTCCCAATGCATGCTGTGTCAAATGCATTAGGTCAAAAATGCATGCAACATACTTTTCAAGTGCAGCTGAAGTACCCACTAAAATAATAAAAGGCATAGTGTGCGATTTGAGATGTATTGTTGTAGTCACGCAAATCTAGTGTTGATTGAGAATGGTTCTTACACATATCCAGTAAACAGAGCCATGTCATCCTATTTTGCTAGTCCAATGGCCTGTTCCCTGGCATAGAGTCCACTGAAGACTGAGCCTGTGCTACACTGGGCAAAGGCTAAAGTATTAAATAACAAATACGTACTCATTACCTCAGCATTCCAAAATCTATTACCTTAAACTACCACAATGAAGAGAATCCTCATTACCTTGACATTCCAACATCTACTACCTTAAACTACCATAATTAAGAGAATTTTCATTACTTTGACATTCCAAGCTCTACTACCTTAAGCTACCACAATGAAGAGAATCCTCTTTACCTCGACATTCCAACATCTACCACCTTCAACTATCATAATGAAGAGAATCCTTAGTACCTCGACATTCCAACATCTACTACCTTAAACTACCATAATGAAGAGAATCCATAGTACCTCGACATTCCAACATCTACTATATTGAACTACTAGCATGAAGAACATCGTCATTACCTCGACATTCCAACATCTACTACCTTAAACTACAAGCATGAAGAACATCGTCATTACCTCGACATTCCAACATCTACTACCTTGAACTACTAGCATGAAGAACATCCCCATTATGGCATTCCACCACAAAGAGCAAACATGAAGGGGGTAAAAAAGTTCCGTCCGCAGTTTAGAGTGGTGACCTGTTACGAGAGGGCAACGGGGAACTCCGTAAAACGGGAGGTCTAAGTGCTTGGAGTATGGTATTGGCTTTCAGTGTCATTAACTTTTCAGCAGTAAGCAGGTTTCTGTCGCCACTGACCAGATTGCTTTAAATGCATGGCAATTACACGGTTGAGGCTAGTGCTTAAAGGATGAGGAAAGTATAGTTTCTGCAGTAAGATCCTTTGTAATGGGATTATATTAGCCAGTCTTTATGAAGAAGTGATTTCTTTCTGTGAGGGTGGGGGGGGGGGGGATTACTTTTCTGTGATACAGTGTACCTAACCAGTTGGCACCATGTTAATTACTGGATTACCCTTTCTAATAAAGGAATCCAGAGGAGCACTTCAATAATTCATGGAATCACAGTGGCGCAGTCTTTTTCTTTTATTACGTCGTCTTCTTTCATTTAGATAATTTTTTGATTATTATTATTCAGTAGGAGAGCACCCAGAGAGGGTAGGAGCCGGGCCTGCACCACCCCTACCTCGTTATTCATGTTCAGAGTTCAGATGTGTTCGCTCGAGGCTTTAACATGGCTCTAACATGTTTAAGTCGTGCTGGGCATATCAGCGAGGCCATGCAGGCCTTTCCCTTTGATATACATTAGCAGCATAATGTGCAGGTTTGAAAATCAATGAACAGCCTCCGTTTGATCACAACTGCATTCGCCCTGGTGCTTAAAATAGCGCGGGGGGGCGGGGGGGTTGGGGGGGGGGGGGGAGTCACAGAGGCGAGTCACGTCCACCCGGCAGACACTCTGCGGGGGCCGTTTGAACGCCACAGCGGACGCTCGCACACAGGGGCCACCTCGGAGACCAAGACGCTTAAGCACACGGTGACTTTACTTAGCAGCGTTCATATTTCCCACAAAATAAGGATGCTTTATCCAACATGGAAAAATAGGGATTTTTATTTAGGCTGATATATCAGGTATGAGATGGTTTTAGAGGGAAAACCCACACTATATAGGTCATTTACAACGTCCCCTACCTGCGGGTGGAAGGGGAGCAGCAGCAGTGACCGTGTAGGCCCGCTGTGCTGGGGGCATCTTCAGGGCCTGTGGGTATTGGTAATGGACCAGCGACAGCATTTCTTTGTTGGCAGCCACTTCACGGAGGTGCTCAACCAAATGAACAACCAAATGAACAACTCCAGTGGAAGGGGAGTTTGGGTGGAAGTGAAGGGGGGGGGGGGGAGGTATGAGTCCCATCTCCTCAGACCTGGTATTGCAGGTCCCCACCGGCCCCAGACAATCTACAGCGAGACCGGCCAAAATCACCTGGAGCGGGCAGCCCGTTGCACTACATTCCCCCGCAGCGTAGCGCGCCTGCCCTCAGCGGAGACGTGTCGGCTGTCGGGACGACCAAACGGCATGTTTCACCGGTCCGCTACACACTGGAAGAGCACAGTAGTGTTAGGAGCTCGGGGGAGACGATAACATCGTCTCGCTCGGCCCCCGCTCGGAGAGAGGACGGCGCGCCCAGACTCCACTCTGGCAACTCCCCGAGAAACACGCACAGACCTAATCGTTCGTTTCCAAGAGGTCCTAAAGGTGCAACCTAAGGCACAATGTAGATTGTATGATTATACATTATTTTTGTCATTATAGGTAAACATTTGCCATAGTACCTGAATTGTAAATTGGCATGCATTACTTATCCAAACTGTTGTGTGTGTGTGCTTCTTTTCTGAATTATAATCAGTTCTGTACATTTGTTGAGGTGTTGTTGGCAGCTTGAGTGTTCGGTGTCAAGGGAAATGCAGTCAGGGGGTGGGTGTGGCCAGGCCACCCTAAAATAATGGCGTGTTACGAAATTACAATTTTTTGCCCGCAAAACGGGAAGTACTCAAAATAATTGCACAACAGCCATTAACCACCACGTGTGATTTGCAGCCGCTGTCATTTGGTTTACACAGCATTGAGAGAGGTTTGGTACATTTGGGCTTCTGCCCATCTAACCAGAGAGGTGAAAGGAAAACAAAATGCCCCCCCCCCCCAAAAAAAAAAACTAAACTTTAAATGAAAGGTTCTGTTATTGGGCTGTTCATAAATAATTGTGCAATTGCATAAGTAATGTCTCCGTTCCGTCTATATATAACTATTACAATTATATTCTATCCAAACATGAGACAATTAAAAGTATTTTGGGGACAACATCCGAATGCGAACGAACAGCCCTCTGAAAAAAGGGAGTGAGACACAAATTCAAACCGTTTTAGCTCCCTTCATATTTGTATCCGTCTTTAAGACCCAAGATGGCGAACGGTTTGTATTTTTATTTTTTTTACGAGAACATGGGGGGCTATCAGAAAACCTTGTTACATTGCATTCATTAAAACCTCAGCCCCCTCTGGTAACCAAGCCATGCTTCCTGTAAAGTACCCCGGGGGATTTGGTGTGCTAATTATTTACTGAAGCAGCAGAGGCTCTCATTTGAGACCGTGCACCCAGGCTAACTGCCAAAGAGGTGCCCTGATGCTGTAACCTGGGCAACGCACCAATAGAGGTACAGACAGAAGAAGTGTGTGCGAGAGAAGGAAGGAGGGAGTCTGAACGTGTGCATGTGATCCGTGTGTGCGGGGTGTGTGTTTGTGTGTGTGTGTGTGTGTGTGTGTGTGTGTCCCCGCGCGCGCACGTGTCTGAGTGTATGCGCGGGGGTGTGCACATGAATGCGTGACACTGGGGATCACAATGGCCCCAAACACAGAGACCATTGGAGGAGAGCCACAGGGGGAGGTGGGGCCGTGAAGGGCCACGACGGAACGGTATTAGATTACAGATGAATATGAATGGCCGACTGGTTGGCTGTCCTCTGGCTTTGGGAAGACTTTGCATAGCCGACCCTTAAGCTGTTGTTCTATAGGGCTGCCTGACTTAATCCTGACAAAAAAGGGGGGGGGGGGGCTGGAGTGTCCTGAATACCAAGGGGTTACTTACTACCAGCGAGATATAGATTTTTTTGTCTTTCTTTTTTTTTCTGGGAAGAGCAAACATGTCCAGGCAGGGAGGAGACTTCGGTACCATTTTCACTTACGGTCTCGGCATGGCACGGAACGACGACGCCACATCCAGCCGGACGGGACGTCACAAACACAATCTGTCTACCGAGTCATAGAGGCTCCCTCTCTTTCTCTCTCCAATCACAGAGAGACACTCAGAGAGACAACCCCATCCTCGTAAAAGAAAAAAAATGGGGTGGTGTTAGGGGGTGGGGGTTGTGTATGCGTAGTGGGGTCTTAAAACCCTGGTATCTGGGCAGCGAGCCAAACTGCCTTTTCTCCGCAGATAAACACGTAGCAAAGAGTTGGGCGCGCTAACCACACGCTAATATCACACTCAATTTGATTAGAGGAGAGAGCTTTCATCTGGTAAATAACAAACTGTAAACATAGACTAGTGAATGGCCTAAAGCAATAAGCTCTCAGACGTAATATAACTGCATGAAACCCATCCCTAATCTGGATTATAATATGATTCCGGCTCTTGAGTAGTGCATCCCTTCCATGCATCAAGACCTACCAGACACAGGAAAAACATGGGGGATTCATGCCTGTTTAAATGGAGATTAGGTACACGCAGCATGTTGGGTAGGGCTGAGGATATGGCTGTAATGCCGCAAGATAAACATCTAGCACAGTGTTACAATTAATTCCAAACAAGGTTACGCAAACCCCCAACTGACCACAATCAAGGCAGCCCGCTTGTGTAATTGCTTCCCAAACAGAGCCAGATTGCATTGTAAAGTTGGGCCCAAAGACTCCAGGCTTTTCTTTCAGCCGTGTCTGAAAAGTTGTTCCTTTACATCCAGGCTTTATGCCTCTCTCTCTCACACCTCAAAGGCTCTCCCACCTCTTAAATCAGTTTCTAGTACTGTATATACCCTAATCCGAGTTCTATAGGGACCGTCTTGTGAATTTCGTTACAGACATTGAATATATGGGATGTGTAGACTATGTGGGGACTCGATTTAACGGCGGAGTTAAAGCTAAGAAAAGCAGGAGGGTTGGAAAGCGCCATCCCGATCAAGGGATAATTTGAATGGCTGACGCGCGACCCGGACCCAAAAGTAAAACTGACCTTCTTTCAATGAGATTTTACCACCTGTCACAGTGGATGCAGGGAGCGGTGATTGAACTGTTTGTTGCTGCGTTCTCTACGGAATGGCACAAGCACCGGACTAAACCACTCTGGACAACCTGCTGGGTCTAATCCACGCTGTTCCCGAGGCTTCCATTGCGAGCCTGCCTGCCCACCACACTGTGCCGGGGCGGAAACCGTCAGTGGGGCTGTTGCTGTGAATGGACAGGCCCGCAGCGCAGGTACGGCGTCAGCAACCGGCGACACGCACACCCGTCCACTCGTGATGGTGCCTGTTCCGTTACCAACAAAAATTCCGGTTTAATCCTTGCTGTCCACGACAATTGAGTCGCTAATCTATCCGTGCGTGCGTTCTTGTGTGTGTACTTGTGTTTGTGCAGAGAAGGTCTTTGTGTGTGCGCGTCTCGTCGCACACTTTGAAAGGAAACGGGCCCTGACCCTGTATCTATGCACAGATACGATGGTAAACGTTGCTACAGCAGATGAAACTGATGCTGGTATTTCTCTCTCTCTCTCTCTCTCTCTCTCTCTCTCTCTCTCTCTCTCTCTCTCTCTCTCTCTCTCCTTCTCTCTCCCTCTCTCTCTCTCTCTCTCTCTCTCTAGCTCTTGGCCTCCCACACCGAAGGAGCGAGCAGAGAAAATGGATAGCCAGGCCGTCAGCAGCTGCGGCAGCCGGAGGTAGCCGCAGGCCAGAACCGAAGCAGAGGACGACTTCACTGCCGCGCGACATTTTTACAGGCCTACTCTCCGTGGACTGGCTGAGAGAGTGAGGACGAGCGTTATTAAAGGGAAGATATGAGGTAGTTACATAACATTTCACTGCAGATCTAGACGGGAGGAAAAACAAACAGCCCCCTAAATAATAAGGGGAACGGTTATATTAAATAGTGGCTGCCAGGTCGAGGTTTGTGTTTTATTTCCCTCAAGGCTTTTTCCCATCCTTGTCTCTGTTTGAGAATCATAAACCTGTTGCGGACGACAGCATGACAGACTCTTGTCATTTCGACACACAGTCCACGGCAATGTAAAATATTGACAGCACCTCTGAGTGCCATCGCACAGGGAGCCCGGCTCCTGCCCACTCATCAATTCACACACAGGAAACAGGTCTATATTAAGAAGAAGAAGAAGAAGGGGGGTGGGGGGGGGCATTTACTGAGAGCTTTCGCATTGCGTGTGGGGTTTTATATCAGTATTCCCACTGCAGTAGACACCCCTCGTTCCACCCCACCTCACAGGGAACGATGGGCTCAGGATGACAGAAGCAGAGCTCCGGAGCACAGAGCATGCTAACCGCTGACGTAATGCCTCTGAGCCTGTACGTTCTGGTCTCCATACCGCATTGGGAAACAGGGGAGGGGATGGGGGGTGATAGAAGATGAGAGCAATAACATAGCCTGCCTTTGAATGGCACAGTTCCCCATCAGGGTGAACAGCCACCCATTGGTTTATACCCTTGGGGGACAAAACAGCGGTGAAATTTTTCAAATGTCCACTTAAAGCATTTTGCAAATGAAAGGATCACCTCGAAGTGTGCGCTGGCAGTGGCCCCCTTGCATAGGTTCCACACAAAGAGTTTAGCCGTGACATGCACGAGCTACATGAATGATTCAGACGCTCAAGGGATTGGAAATGACTTTCTTTTGTCGCCACAATTTATTCCCCCGCCGGATTTCTAGGAAGCCGTCTCTCTCTGTGTGTCTCCTGAGCATTCCCGATTTCCATTTATTTATTTAAGGAGGAAATAGAGGGACATTTCAACGGGTCACTAATTTCATTTCAACGTATACCAATGGCATTGGCCTTGAGCAGATATTTCAGAGGAACACAAAATCAATGTTCGGTTTCTATTGGGAATGGGCCCGGAATCCATTAGTAACTTTGACCAATAGGTCAGGTAAAGTAATAGCTAGATAAATGTTTTATTACAGATTTGCAAACCATCTTAATGGGGGGGCCAAGCCTGTGCAGTCATGCATAGCACAAATTCATCATTAGATCCTATTGGTGTAATGAACACAAATCTCTGTCTGACCCACAGTGCGGCTACAGTTTCAGAGAACCTAAGTGAACATTGAAATGAAGTCCAACATTAACCAATCGCATTAACCTGGCCACAGAGAGACAACCATTGTCCGTTCAAGGCATCCAAGTGTTTCGCGCAAGGTATTAGTCAGCTATAGCAAAGGTCAATGAAAGTCTAATCCACACTGTGAAACGAGTGCAGTCAATGCTGATTAGATGCGTCACGACTGTGAAGGTCTGGGTGCACGGAGCACCTAGTTAAAGCATAGCTTGTATTCAAATCCATTTCAATAGACTATTATAATCATGTTTTGGGCGACATCAGGGCAAATAACAGCAGCCACTGACTGTTTTCTGAATTACTAATGAAACTTGTGCCAACATTACATTTCCCAAAGAGTTTACGAATTTGACTAATGTTTAAAAGATTACCTATTGTGTTATCCACTAGTAGGCCATATATCTTTAATGATAATTAAAATATCATTTATATAGTGATCTACACGTCACACTTTATAACATTTATCCGTGGCATTTATTACCATAAATATTTTTACATGACAAACTATAACCTGGATATTATACCATTTAAAAAGGAACTTCATGAAAATGACTGGGCTATTTAGCGAGTATTTGCAACTGTTTTTGTTTTACTGGCAATATGAAAGCATGCAACTACTCACTGCTTGAATATGTTGCCATGTTTTGATTTGTCAATCCAATTTAGCGGTTGTACAACAATATTGCGAGCACAGCGAGTACACATCGCCTTGCGAGCTTATTAATGAATAATTATGTTCAGCAATGAATTAGCGACTAGCTTTTGTTGCGTACCACTCACTTTATACAAACTGCAAAGATTTTAGGGAAATGCTGTGTTTCGGGAGAACGGATGCCTGGGAGCGCTCACTTGCTCGGAAGCTCATGCCTGACACGCTGAGGGAAGTGGTCTCTCTCGAGGAGCTCATACAATCTCACCAATCACGTTGCGCAGAGTGCTGCAGCGGGCAATTCAACTTCTTAAAGGCACAGTGTCGCTTTTTTACTCAAACTCAAATACACTTTATTTTCAAATGATTAAGACAACACCTTCCAACAGTCCGGTTTACATTTTTTACTGTTTTATTTTATTAAATGTGATTTCACACGTCATTTTGATCCCATTAATTTCAGATTACCTGCCCATATACAAAATAGGCATTTTTCTGTCATGACATCCTTTTCAAACTCAACAAATAACATGTCTGTGTACATACAGTATATTCACAAACTGAAGGACAGTTGATGGTGGTATGTACTTGTTTATTAAAAGACGAGTCAAAGATGAATTCACACATAGAATGTGAATTAACTGCTGCCTAGAACTTCAACAAATGTCTCGGCATATAATTAGGTCAGATTCCAAATCTTGTATTCAAACAGACTTCATATGTAGGACCCACATAAAAAATAAACAATATCTGTTTTAAGTGCAAGAAATAAAAAATACAGGTTTATGGTTATTGATAAAGATAGGAAGGCAGTCTTCAGTTTAAAATAACGTTTCATTTAATGAAACAGGACTGTGGAATGTTTGTAAGACATCTGCCAGACCACCCAGACTCCCCAATACAGCACCACTCTTTTTAAATATTTTTGGGTCAGATTTGTTCAGTTTGGTTCCATATATGTCACATAGCCAATCATGTGACTCAAATAACATTCAAATTGGCATTTTTGTGTATCTTTTTTAATGCATCACACCACACGGCCATTTTAAGCTGTTTTCTATCAGTTCCAGCTGATTTGTTTATTGCCTGCCAAAGACAGGTATCAGTATCGTGACAGGTAATGATGTTGACAGTGCACAAGTCTGTTTTTCCATCACTTGCTACAAAAACGCAGATGCTCTGTATCTTAAGAGTATATATTGCACAAAAAAATGAGAGGGGAAAACAGTATGTGCCATAAAAATACCAAAATCCAGTTTCACACCTGCGATTTGGGACCCATCCACATATCACCAGTATGATATACATAAACTCCTAACTTTACTATATTACAGTACATATACAATCTTGAAACTAGTTCCAGCACTGAGGTATGTGTTCCCCATGATGCCATTGTATCGTCTACAAATACTCAACAAATCTGCTCTACAACTGTACAAAACCTAGTTTAAAATCACAAGGCATTTTGATGCAAGTTTAATTGAACTTAATCCTTAAAACCAGGACTCCCTTGCATGCTAAAACAAATGATAAAGGGAAGAAGTGCCTGAAACTCACTGAAAGCACAGTAAGAACATTCCCTTTTAACTGTACAAAAATATGCCTGAAAATATCTTACTTTTCTTTTAAAAAGATGAGGTCTGTTATGTATCAAAATGTTTCCTCCACACCTGTATTCTGGAGAGGTTTAGGCTGCTTAATTTTTAAATCAGGAGGTAAACGGAACCAGTTACAAAAAACAAACTTTCGGCATATAGAAATTACATAAACCCTTGTAAAGTAACATCCTGAACGTGGTCAGTTCACAGATTTGCTTCGAGTCAGTCCACAGTCCTTTTTTTCAGCTCCCTGCAGTTTTAAAGAGGATAAGATGCATAGAAGTTCACAGATTTTTCCCTTTGTGGTCCGTTTTAGTTGAACAGTAATGTAGACCTACAGAAAAATCCATAAAACCCTGTCATGCTGCCAAAATCGTCTGCAGACTTTTTTTCATTTTTTTTTGTTGCTACAGTACCAGCTTCATAAGCATCTAATTCCTCAAACCTCACCTCGCCTCCCCCGGACCCCTACAAACCACAGAAGAGGCAGGGCTCGGAACAACTTGAGCAGGACATATAATTTAATGTATCCTTCGCTGTTATTACTAGGGATTATTTCAATTTAGTAAGTGAACACCAAGTCAGAAAAGTTCGCCTCTAACCAGTCTCCCGCAATCATTTCGCTGAGCTCTGGTGTGCAATAGTCTGGAAATTCAAAGTGAGAGCCCAGACTACCCTCGCTGAATGAGTCCAAGTCTTTATCCACAAGAGAGAGTGAGAGATTTCCTGAATTTGAATTGCCCAACTCTGAACCTTGAGCGTTAGGGGCAAAATTTAAACTGAAGTCAAAAAGCAAGTCATCCGCGTCCTCGCTGGAGCTGGACGAAGTAGAAACTGACCTAGACGATGCTGGTGAAACGGAAGCAGGGTACATTGCGCTCTGCTTTGTAATGTTTTTGAAATTATAAAACAGTCTGTTCGGTGCCTCGTTCCGTACTTCTTCATACATGCTCGTCCCCTCGGACTCAGCAGACGAGCTCAAAGTTGGGCTTGCGGGAACTTTTGCTACATTATACGGCCTCATGCGCTCCTCGTCCTCCTCTTGTTTAATCCTCATCCGATAGTCCTCATATTCATCATCGTCTTCATCATCGTCGGTGAGTTCACTTTTGACAGTCTTTGTAACTTTTAAGTTCGGAAACACACAGTCATCTCCGTAGCCATGAGAGGATTTAGAACCGCTCTTAGTCTTTATTTTAGAGCATTTCTTATTAGGAGTCTTTGTTATTTTTCCGCATTTCTCCGGAGAGGGTGCTGATGATTTTGAACTGTCTAGCTTTGGTTTTTTCTTGGGTCTATACTTGTAGTCAGGATAATCAGCCATGTGTTTTAGCCGCAGCCTTTCTGCTTCTCTGATGAAGGGGATCTTTTCACAGTCCTTCAGCATCTTCCACCGCTTGCCCAGTCTTTTAGAAATCTCTGCGTTATGCATGTCCGGGGACTGTTCCATGATCTTTCTTCTTTCAATTTTGGACCAAACCATAAAAGCATTCATTGGTCTCTTGATGTGACCGGTTGCCGTCTTGCACCAGTCTGGGTTTATCGGTACAGGGCTGCAAGCCATAAATTCACTCTCATCCGAGTCCGTTGCCTCTCTGGACATGCTGCCGTCCGTCTCGCTGTTGTCTGTGTGCTGCACCATGGTCCCGTTTCAAGTTATCTTTCCCCCGGACGCTGCAGTGTCTAACAGCGCACACTGCCAAGTCGCTCAGCTCTTCTTTCTCTTTTTTTCTCTAGTGTGTCCGCTCGCTCGCGTTCTCTCTCTCTCTTTCTGTTCTGTGTCTCAAGCTCAGTACTCTTTTCCAGACTTACAAACTGCCTTCTTAACTAGTTATTAGCTTTTTCATGTCCGTTGCGTCATGGATAGCCATCCAATCACGTCCTCTCCACTCCGCCCCAAAGACTCCATACATACTCCCTTAACCCTTTATTCCGTCCTCCAGAGCGTTCTCATTGGAGGTGGGATTTGTGGTACACAGTGTCTGGACCCATGCTGAGCGAGACAGGCATATTAAACACACACTTAGCACTTAGAGCGCCGGAGATGTACACACACCCTGAAGAGCACATTACAGAACTGTAACCTACTGTTTCGATTTTAACCATAGCAGAGCAAACTCACATTAGATATTTAGATTATAGTGAGGGAATCTCAGGCGATGCGGTAGGGTAAAATGTGAAGATGATCAGTTCATTGTGATTGTTTATGTTTTATACCCGTAAATTGGATACTGAAGGTGGCGCTTGGACACTGTTTCAGCATACCGCGTTGAAACTTGTATCTCTGCCCTGATAGATATACACTGTAGCTGTTCTTGCGAAGCTATAAGCCAGTCTCATTAACCACAATGTGCTCCACAGTTATCGCGTGGATAACTGTTTTCACACCTATATATGGTGTTAATTGTTTCCTGATTTTGTCCGCATTAGTTTTGTGTTTTTGCTCACGTTATTATTACGTTATATTTTCTTGACATTAGTCAAACCATTTTTCAAATACTATTAATTTAGATTTGTTCATTTTAATAAACAGTTTCTGTATAAGACAACATCCACCATAATAGCTTTAGTTTAGATAATATCCATATGATTTTAAAAGCCATTCATTTCATTAAAGTGTTGCAACCCGCGTGTAAGTGATGACACTCTCTCAGACACCCACATGTAGTTGTTCCGCCAAGAGCCTATCCAGGCAGGCAGCAGGCAGCATAGCTCCCCGCTGTGTCTGCTGTGTCAAGAGGCACCATAGCGGCAGAAACAGCAGAAAGCCAGCGTCTCCCGGCGAGGCTTCTTGCCTGCAACCAAACCGGCTCTGGGTGGCAGCCAGCAGTGCTAGTGGAAGCCGGGGCGATAAGGCTTCCTGCTCCTTCCTCTTTTTCCTCTCTCCTCCATCCCCTAGAGGGCAATCACTTACCCTTTTGAAACCCATCCCCCCACCAAGCCCAGGCTTATGAAGTGTCTGCATACAGAGAGAGTCTGAGAGAGAGTGAAATACAAGAGAGAGAGAGAGTCTGAGAGAGAATGAGATAGAAGAGAGAGAGACAGAGAAGAGAGAGAGAGTCTGAGAGAGAGAGAGATAGTTAGATAGAGGGAGAGTCGTTCCCTTTCCCATCCTTTGAGGAGGCAGACAAATACACATGCTTTTTCTCTCTCTCTCT
>JAVQJS010072748.1:0-40621 GCA_036024795.1 Galaxias rostratus
ATATATTATCTAGAGAGCAGAAATGTACTTAATAAATGACAACTGTTGTCTGCACATGACTGATGCCTTGACTAGATTTTAAATGAGATCAATATATTGAATGAAATCAATGCAGACATAATGTCATCTCAGCTCTAATGCCTAAAAATGGAAGTGTCCTCTACATTTTAACTGTCTGTCATTGACATGTATAAATGGTGAATGATAAAATGCATCTGAACTAACATAAACATACTTTATAATGTCATACTGTGGGATATTTGTCTGGAAAAGGAATACAAATTCAACAGAGGACTTCCTGAGAGAAACGTTTTTCCACAGGACTTCACCTGTCAGATGTACTTTATTTATAAATCGTATATATTATTCACAGTGAAATTTGAATAAGTTCATGTCACACGTTACAATCGATTGATCTTTGCCATTTTAGTAAAAAACTGTTATACAATTGTTAAGAAAATATACATTTTAAAAGAGAATTAAATACCAAATGGTCAATATTATACCAATTAAACTTGATTTAGTTATTTTCTTGTCATGTGATGTCTTGTGAAGTGATGTCTTCACATTTTAGATACATCTTTTCTTCCTTTTTCATATTGTGTATTTATATGAAATACTCCAGACATTTATTCCTCTCTGCATCCATTTCTTCAGTCTCAATCTCAAATTCCTTCATAGCAATGAAGTACTGCACAAAGGGCTCCCCCAGAGCACTGCGGATGACATGGTCTTCTCCCAAAGCCACCAGAGCATCCTCCAGTTTGACAGGAATGGCAAATTGTCTCTGCTGACCCGAAGCTCTGTTTATGCCGGACTCCAGTTGGAGGTTGCGTTTGATACCGTCCAGACCGGCTGCCACTGTTGCTGCTAGAACCACGTACGGGTTAGCCATGGCAGAACCCATCTTGTTGTCGATGCGCATTTCCCGCCCACCATGGTACTTGATGTTAAAGGAGCTGCTGTTGTCATTGCAACCACAGGTAGCGTACAGCGTGTGCTTGGGGTCTTTGATCGCCTTGGCCATGTGACTCCGACAACCTAACCCGGGAGACATTAGGCAGCTGAGGGCAGCTGAGTGGTTGAGGAGTCCTGCTAACCACTTCCTGCCCATTTCAGACAGATCGCCTCCAGTCTCCCCACCTTGGAACAGACTGCGCCGACCGCTGGCATCCCAAAGACTGTGAGAGAGCACGCCGGCATTGTAGAGCCCGTCGTCAGTGAAGAAACTGGCGATGTAGTTGTGTTTGCGAGCCAGCTCTTTTATGCCTGTGCGGAAGGTAAACGCACTGTCGGCGGCTGCAATCCCAAACTCTGGCCTCAGGTTGAACTCCATTTGGCCAGGACCGCTTGCTGAAGCAAAACTCTCCACATCTGCTCCCATGCAATACATGCTGTCCACCAGCTCATGGAAGAACGGCAGGTCATGGTTGCTCAGCAAAGTGGTGCCCGGGAACAGGAGGGTTTTGGGGCCGACCCTGTCCGGTGCTCCCAAGACACAGCACTCGTAAGTGAAGGAGGAGTGCAGGGAGAAGCCCAGAGTCTGGAGCTGTCCAAGGAGCTGCTTGGCAATGAGACGGGGAGAGGTGCGTAGGGGGCTTCCAGTCACTGTGCTGGGGTCACAGATCACCCGGGCTGTCTGCTCTGCCCAACGCAGCACCCTGAAGGTGGACAGGTCTGGGATCAGGAGCACATCGCTGTTGAAGTTGGCTGTGCCGGCCGGGTTGTCGTTGTTATTACCGTGATCCACCTCGCTTATTTTAGGGCTCAAAGTCAGCTCCAAGTACCCTCTTGGCATTGGGAGTCCATAAACTGCTTTCTCCTATCCAAGAAAGTAATTTCAGACAGATTTATTGATGCACAAATGATAGATTAGTTGATAAACTAACTGACTGTTTAGGTGACATAGTTACATGGAAAAAGCGGACAGGCACGGTCTTAGACCTGGACACCCCATGGAGATCGGTGGCCTCAAACCGAACGTAGTTTACATGCTCCCTGGCGATGTGTTGCTTTATCTGCTCCATATTTGAGATGAAATGTTGAGTTGCGCAATGCTCTGTGTGCTGCCTACAGTTATCTTTGAGAAAAGTGTACAGAAAAAAAAATCATGTTTGTCAAAACTTATAACAATATGTCAGGCAGTGAGAATTGCAAATGATACCAGACAGCATTTACCTGTTTTAGTGGGATAACTCTGTTCCCAGTTTGTGGCGCTGCATTCGTTTGTGCGTGCACGGACTCCTGACTGCCATTTGGAAGGCACATCAGACCTGAATGAGCTGGATGAATCCATGCTGCAGCCTGGCTGAATGTAGGTGCTGTTGCTAGATGTAGACCCCCTAGTGGACATTTCTGAGTGAGGCTTAAAAGTGACGAAGGACTTGTGTGAGCTCGTCTGGTCCTGTCTACCATCTGGCCTGGTGTTGCCTGATAGATAGGGGTAGGGGTTCCCAAGTCTGGCTTCCTCCGTCGCCCTTGTGCTACGCAGGGAGCTCTCCTGGAGGATGCTCTTCAGCTCCTCCATGGTGTGTTTTGAGACGGCCGAGGCACCGGCGTGGGAGGAACATTTCCTGGACCACTCTTCTTTGGGTGGGGGCCCCTCCATCTGGACATAGTTCCTCTCTGCACAAACCGTGGGTTTTCCGGGAGTCTGGCTGATGGAGATGACGGAGGGGGGGTCTAACTGTCCTGCAGAGCTCACAGAAGGGTAAACAATGGAGGGCTCCTCTATGTCCCAGTCAGTCTGTGGCAGAGACTTGCCACTCACCCTCACACTCTTCTTTAGGCCCAGACTCATTCCTGTGCCATCTACCTGGTCTCCAATGCCACAGGAGTTTTTCTGTACAAAGGAAACCAAATTTGGATATAGTTTGGGTAATGCATCAAACAAATGCCTTTTTTAATAATTGTGAGTAAAGTGCAACAGGACAATAACACACAAATGGAAACATGATAACAACAAATTAAACAAACATTGACAACACACACACAAAAAAGGTTTTTACCTCGAGTTGAAAATCCCCAGAATCACACATTTCAGCTTTTATTATCTTACTTTAAAACGTAATAGTCTTCATGTAAAACCAGGGCTATGCTTGCACATTTGTTCTGTAGACAATGGGCACAAAGGTGGTGGATTAGAAAATTCTCTCCCCACATCCATGGGTCTCCTGTTGGAAACTGGTATCTCCTGAACACTGATAGGGACTAAGCCACTTCTGCCGTGAGCTCATTGGCTATTAACATGAACAATTCAATATCCCTTTGTGCCAATGCAAACAGGGCTTGTACAAAAGCACAGAGCTCAGCTATTCTGTTTGTGCTTTGGACCTCAACCCTAACGCTGTTCTAGAAAGGCACATAAGGTTCAAATGCGTTTCTTCTAGATTCAACACATGAGATAATTTGTATACAATTGTCACATTTGAAATGTGAAAACAGTCGAGTTGGAAGCTTTTAGAAATAATCCATATCAGAAGCTAATTTATACAATTCATGGTTCATGTTGAACACATATCAGATGTTAAGGTTAGGGATAGCTTTTTTTTAAGAGAGTTCTTGTTGACTCTCCTAAAACTGTGTAAGGTTTAAGAAAGTTGGGTGACTTCAAGGGCTTTCAAATAAATGTTAACTAACTTTTAGATATGGTGTCACTGAGAGGCCAACGAACCGCAACTTCATTTAACACACAAATTAAGAAAACAACTACATCAATTTAACATCACATGCGCAGAATTGAGAACACACGCTGCACATTCAGACAACACAAAATATTAAGAAAATGTGCAGAACATACAAAACGCATTACAGAAACACGTTGCAAATGCAAAAACACAGCACATTACAGAATTGCGTGACAAATAAAAAAACAAAACACGCTGAGAACAGGCAACACGGGGAAATACTTCCAGAAAACACCTAAAAGTGAAAAAGAACACAGAAACACAGGACCTCCGTTGAGTTGTCCTTCTCTCCAACACATTTCTGTATATTCTGTTCTTGCAGCGCGTTTCTGTAATATGTTGTCTTGTGTGAATTTGCAGCGCGTTCTCTAAATGCTATACATTTGTTGACAAATTCATGCAGATGTTTTTTATGTTTTGCATGTTTGCATGTTTTCTTAAATTGCAGTGCGTTTGGCCTCTCAGGGCCACCGTATTCATAGTCCAAGATATGGATTGCCTATAAAACGGAATGCCAAGCCTAATGCATGAGTTTAATTTTTGTGTAATTAAAAATACTTTTTCACACTCAAAATAAAATGCAACACAATGTATTGTATCAATTGGTATACCCCACAAAATGTGCTGCGCATAATAATTGAATGCATCATTTAATGTTCCTTCTTGCGCATATTGCAAGCTGATGTCAGTGAACACGGCCAGTCTGCGTTGCAAGGGTGGGGTTTGCAATTCGGGTTCTACGATAAGCAATTGCCTTGCATCGCAGCAGTCGAGCAGACGCCGACTCCGCACGGAGAAAATTGTCAAGACTGTATGGTGTAACACCATTTTAATATTTGTATTACTTTTTAGGGACCGGCTGTATGATTAAGCTACAATCTTCAATGAGTAAGCATATTCCAGTAAGTATGTGTGAACAATAGTGCAATGCTGTCTACCATTTATTTGCGGCTATTTATTTAAACAAGGTCTTTGAAGCATTTAGCGATAGCATACTATGGCCTGTCCGACATGAAACTTCGATGTCTGTGTTCGATTAATTGGGTTTCTTGAAACGTAATATCATTTTGTCAACAAGTTCAACGGTGTGGCTTTCTTATTAAACCTATTTTAGTTTTAAAAAACAACACCTATATATTTGATCTGCTTTGTTTCACGCATTCTGGATGCGCAGCAGTCTGGTCGTGTTCGACATTTTGTATTCTGTATTTGACGCATCTGTCAACCTAGGCTACATATTTTCAACATAACACATTTATTGAATATAATTTACACCTAATCTAATGCTCTGATTTTAATCGACATCTAGACCCAAAATCAAGCAACGTAGTTTCTTAATCTCCACGACAGGCCTTCTCTGATCGCGCCCAGTTCTCCCTCACACAAAGGATATTATACAGACACATTGATATATTCATGTCGTGTTTTTAATCAACAATGTTGTTTAGGCTTAGTCCATTCAGTTAGTGCAACCTTTAAAATACAATTATCGTATAGCATCTATATCTTTAGGGACAATGGGCTTTGCTATTCTAAGCAGTAGCCTATCCATCCAAGCCGGAAAATATCGGACTAACAATGCATACTTAGAAAGATTAGACAGTATTTGGAACGTAGCCAAAGGAAAGAGCTGGGTGGTGGAATTATGCATAGTTAATGTGGAAAATTGAAGAAAACTTAAATCAACCATATAATGTAACCTTACCATACCATGTGAATGTGGTTGTCAGACTTGTTAATATGGCTTTCTAAATCTTTGTATATGGCCATAGAGGGTTTATGAGTTAAGGTTTTGGAGTTGAAATAATCCATGATCCATCATAATGCAAGATCCAGCATCTTGCCTCTTCTCATCTTTTTCAACAAAAGTGGACTACAGTGTAAAAAATACTGCTATAATCTAGGGTGTGTTTCTAGTTATACTTTGATGCATTTATGTAGAACTTCGACTGAATAGGGCATTGTCCCTTCTGTGTCCTGCAGCAGTTCCGTGGTGTTCTGGGTCACACATTTATGGAGTTTCTGAAGGGCAGTGGGGACTACTGCCAGGCTCAGCACGCTGCCTATGCAGACGAGTGAACTGCAGAGCTCACCGTTTCCCAGAAGCACTCGAGCCACCGGAGGATCCACACGTTGGCAGGACCAGGACTCCTCCTAAAACCAGCAAAGCCAGGGCCTGGATGGGGTAACTTGCTGCACACTGCCCTCGTTGGCTTATGTCTGGCCAGAATCAAGGTGGAAGCCGTTTTCAGGAGAGGGGTTTGATTTTTATTGTCCGCCCTTTTTCGGCCAATTCCCAAGTTCCCCTTTTGCCCTTGTTGCATTCTTTGGCTTTGTCAGAGTAAGAACTTTTTTTTTTTTTTTTGGTTTGCCGGGAAGCTAGTTCGACACCTTTTTTGACATTCCCTCCTTTCAGTGTTTACAATTTTCTTTGTGGAACTTCTCACGATGGCTCGAATGAACAGACCCGCCCCTGTGGAGATCACCTACAAAAACATGAGATTCCTCATCACCCATAATCCTACCAATGCCACTCTGAATAAATTCATTGAGGTGATTTTAAATTCTTTTTGGATCTGTATTATCAAAATAGATCTCATAGAATTTCTCTTGATACATAGGATTCAACAAACCCTTGGAGAACAAATTTGTGTTACTATTTTAAGTGACCGGTGTTATCCTAGAAAAAGTTAAGCGGGCTAAATTACTTTGGTTGTTGTATAGCTTTGTCTTAAACAGGTGTTTTACTTTGACAGGAGCTAAAAAAATATGGAGTGACTACAATTGTAAGGGTTTGTGAGACCACCTATGATGCCACCCTGGTAGGGAAAGAAGGAATACAAGTCCTGGTAAGCTGAAGCACTTATCTCAGTTTTACATTTATCACAGTGACTTCTGTCACGTGGTGATGTAGGCAGGCATAAAATGGAATGGTTTTGGCTTCCAAGGAAACAAGACCTCAAATACTGTCTTCATTCCACTTCTACAGGATTGGCCGTTTGATGATGGAGCTCCTCCCTCCAACCAGATTGTTGATGATTGGTTGAACCTGCTGAAGGTCAAGTTCAGAGAGGAGCCCGGTTGCTGCATTGCTGTGCATTGTGTGGCAGGTTTGGGGAGGTAGGGTCTTGTCTGACTTGCACAGATTGACTTGATATAGATGAGTTAATGTACAGTTATTTAGATAGCTTTACCTAGATTAATTGTTTGTAAAAAAAAATGACAAGAATGTATTAAAGAATGTTGATCCATTTAGGGTTATATTATGTCTTTGTAGAGCTCCTGTCCTGGTTGCACTTGCCTTGATAGAATGTGGACTAAAATACGAAGACGCTGTCCAGTTCATACGACTGTAAGTGGACATTTCAGCAAAAGCAGAGTGTCTTAAAGTGAAGTTCCGGTGCTGGTGACTTGTTTTTTTTTTTTACTAACAGGAGTTATGTTCCTTTTGTTTGCATCTAGGAAGCGTCGAGGAGCGTTCAACAGCAAACAGCTCATTTACTTGGAAAAATATCGTTCAAAGATGCGCCTGCGCTTCAAGGACTCCAACGGCCATCGCAACAACTGCTGCATCCAATAGAGCCAACTTTAGTCAATGCCAATGCCCTATATAGTTTAATGTCTGTCTTATTACCTGACAGACTTGTTTTGGTAGTCATGGTATCGAAATATTTCGGTAATTCGAGTTTTCCCTTAACCACAGAATTTCAACACGTGAAAAAGCGGTTTGTGAACAAGTGAGTTTTCTCTTTCCGTAGAATTTGAATCAGGAGTCTAGCCAGTGAATTGTGTATCATGTGAACATCAAGATGTTGCTTTTTACTGTTCATGTAAACCCATCTGAAGGTTTTGATCCGTTGTGGATTTTAGGTAGTTGGAAACGGTTTAAAAAAGAAGTTATGGCCTTCCTTGTGCAATTTTCTAATTGTTATAGAGATGGAATACAAAGTTGTATGCCTTCCTGCTAATGGTTCATACTTACATGCCTTATGATAGAAATGGAACAAGACAAATTGGGTGGGAGTTTTCTTCCACTAGCATTCGGTAAAGGTGTTTCATTTGTCAACTGGAAAGAAACTTGTTGCCTTCATCTTGTTCAGGAAGTCATACATACTTATGTCCTTTCGATGAGTATCTTTTAATAAAACATGCTTAATGGTTGCAATATTTGTTCATTGATAGTCTGACAGTGGAGTAATTTGTGATCTTTTCTCTTATCAATTTTTATTTACTAATAACTGCCATGTTTGAAATGTGATTTTGTGTTTTTGCTTCGTTTTGGACTTACAATGTCTGTGATATTTTGTATGCATTTTTATTTGATGTATGTAACTTAATATTTCGATACTTGATGATTTATGTATTTGAACATGATTTATTATTAGGTTGGCTATTTATACTATCAATGGATGTGTGTTTTAGTACCGTGGGCGACAAATTGTAACTGTTCACCAACTTGTGAGAGTACATTAAAATGATACACTGAAAACCAGTCTGACATTTGAGAGTGCTTTGATGAGTGTCATCTTGATATGTTTCTTCAATCTACACATCTGGCCATTAGTGTGCTGGCTCACTTCAGTTTATTAGGCCAAGCTTGCCACGTACAATTGTTACCCCACTGACACAACTTTGCGGTTAGAAACCACTTTTCTAATTTAATAATCTATTGTCTGCTTTTCAAATATCAGTGATGGGAAATCAATTCATTTGCTTTTGACTTTCCTCAAATACACAGGTGTTGACAACCGGCATAAGTTTTCAATAGTTCCTTGGTCAATTTGCTAAATGAATGCAGATTAGTTTCTGGTCATGTTAAAAATAAATCAACCTCTACGTATATATATATAGAACCGGGTTGAAGGTTCTTAACAGGCTATTGCTAAAATAATGCAGTAGTATTGGTAACTTAATTTCACCCATCCCTTCAGTGCTGTTACATTGGGGAATTGGAATCACAAGTTAGTCAAGCTGAACTGAGCCCCCTAATGGTTATGTTTGAAACTACAATTTACAAACCCGGAAGTCTTGCGATGTCACTGAAGATTGCTCGCACCTAGTTATTTCGGTTATGTAATTTACAAAACATGCAAGACTTTATCAAAACGTGTTTATTTCCTCTTTTGTACAACTTTAATGAGTCACGTTGGACCTTAATATAATAAATAATATAAAACTGAAAGAAGTCTTGTCAGCCTTCCAATCACAAAACAAAACGTTGAATTCCTACATTGAGTGGATGAAGCACAAGGGTTCAGTGGATATGCCAAAGATTCACACAAACAAATGCCATTCAACCAGTAGTGTAATTTGCATTCCAAATTGAAAGATTTACATAAGCATGCAAAATTCACCTGAAAAAAAATAATCTTTTATCTTGCTTAATGAACACTTACTTATTTGGGAGCAGTTTGAGTTTGTAAATATACTTCTAATTTAAATTTGTCAAAGTACAAAGATTCATTTTTATTCTGAGGTGCCTGTAACCTCTGAAAACCTTTTCCAGGTTTAGGGTATTTTACAGCAGCTGACTATGCAGACTAGCTTGTCGTCTATAATGGATGCTGTGTTCAAACGTGATCGTGTGACAACACACACATTGTGTTTCGAATAACTTTGAAAAAACAGGAAAAAACACTCGACCAACCACAAACCATATTGTACAAAGTAATGGTGCATTTGTGGACTATTTTCTGTGTGCATTAGTCTCTCAGTTTTCCTCTTCCCCCTCAGTGCTGGGGTCTGTTAGACCACCTGCTCACATCTCGTTCGGCCCCTTCATGCCAGAATCTTTTGAGGACACTCCTGACGGTAACATAGGGAGAATACACTGCGACGACTCACAGTATCCATTCAGCCCGGAAGGACCGGGAGGCCCTGGGACACCGGGAACACCGGGAACGCCGCGAGGTCCTCTCTCTCCGTCACGACCGTCTGTCCCATAGGCCGCTCTACCGGGATCACCTGAGGAGTGGGTGGCCGAGTTAAAGCCACCTCAGAACAACCAACGGACTGCTGTGTGAGATACTACAGGGAGCTCGCACTGTGGTGCAGTTGAACGGTTTACCTGGAAGACCAGGTGCTCCAGGAATACCCTTTGGCCCTCTCACTGTGGGTCCCCTTTCCCCTGTGTCACCCTGGTCGCCTGCACAGAGTCAAACATATCATGATGTAAAGTTAAATAGCTTACTCAAACTCTTCTTTATAACAAAAAAACACTTAGTGCATGTTTCCTTTATAAACATTAGCTCGATCCAATGCTTGTCACCAACACAGACATGAAATGCATGCAATTCCAGTTGAGTTTACCCAACAGAGGAACGCGTGATCGGTAGAATCCTCTCACCTTTGGGTCCTTTGCGTCCGAGCAGCCCTGGAGGTCCTTTAAGACCCGGTAGTCCTCTGGCTCCAGCGTGGCCTTGGAATCCGTTCTCCCCTGCAGGGCCCGGGGGACCTGGGGGGCCAGGTGGACCAGGTAGACCAGAAATGCCTGACTCGGGCCTGTTTAGGCTGGCTGCCAGCTGGGCAAGCTGCTCTGTGGCATCACAATGGTGAAGGATAATAGGGTTAAAGGTAACTGGCTGCAGTAGTGCTTTGAAGGCTGAAAGTGTATCCCCCATGTCTTGCACACATTCGATTTTTTTTATAAAATTCGATTTACTTAACTGACTATTAAATACCAAAGTTATTCCCCCCAAAATATGACAATAATAGAATTTGCTTAATACAGAGATTGCTTACCTTGCATTACTCTCATGCAAACCTGTTTGATATGTGTATCACTTGGCATTTTCCCCTGTAAAAACAAGGTGGTGGTTAACAGACCGCGCTGCACAGGCCTGTACCAGAAAGGCACTTGTGGCAAGGTGGCATGCTTCTCCTTTACATCTCCAACCGCTTATCATGTGACCTGATCTTGTGTCTTTCCCAATGGCGAGTGTAATTCATGGAAGTCATCGTAATTGGTATCGTTTTAAAGGGATGTTATTATGTTGGATGTCGACTCAAAAGGACAGTATAAATAAATTCAGAAGTTGAATACAAGACAGGTTTTACCTGGGTTGTAGACAGGGCCCAGGCCAATACTCCATTCTAAATATACAAGAATCTCTATAAAGCCCAACAAGGATTTAAGCATTGTTTCCAAAACCCAATGGCCACTCGCTTTGAACCACTGGCGGACCTTATCTAGCCACAGGAAGAGTTTCATTTCTAGATATGTGGAGTGGAACCCCTCTTTTATTTGGCTAAGTCCTTATCTTTGTTCTGTAAATACCTTTGCTCCTGTTTTGCTAAACTTCTCTAAAAAGTGTCCCAGCGACTCTTTAAACAGTCTACTTACATAACAAAAGAACACACAACCAATATAATGTATCAGGAGGACATAACTTGAACAACCCCTCCAAGAAACTGGATTACGAGGTGGATCAGAGGGAATGAACTAGATGCCCATGCCTTACTGCCTTGGTACGGAGTCAGGGCTTGATGTTCTTACCGCTGGCCCCTGTGTCCCAGGCAGGCCTGGTACCCCCCGGTCGCCCTGCATGCCGCGCGGCCCAGGCTGACCAGGTTTGCCCTCTTTCCCCGGCTGGCCTCGACTGCCCTCGGGCCCTTTGTTTCCTGTCTCTCCTGGTGGACCAGTCTGCAACCAGAAATAAAACGCTGACCATGGCTTTCAGGCCGACCGTCCGGGAATGGTGATTGGACGGCACTCATTGCGACTGATCATGGAGTGTGGAAATAACGTGTGGATTAATGTGTTGGGAAACACGCTGTGCACGAGGACTTAGCGTTGCCATGGGCAATAGACTGAGGAATGAGCCGTTAGTGCAGGTTTAATCACGGTGCTGTATGGACTTACAGATCCCTTTTCTCCTTCTTCCCCCTCATCTCCCTGGATGGAAACAGATAATTGGAACACAATTGACAACTCGCAAGGCGAGGACAGGTGCGAATCCTTAGACCTAATAATAGTACCATTAGAATGTTATGCTCTAGCTTTCATAATGTTTCAAAAATGCACTCAGATACCTGGGGTACTGGCATTCTGATGACAGTGCATGCCCTGTGCAGTGTGGGCCTACCACTGATTCATTTGTATTTGTGAACCGTAGATCTTTATATTGAAAGTCGTAGTTTACAACAAGTGTTGGGTGTTTAGTGATGGGACACTCACCAAATCGCCCGTGTCCCCAGGTGTACCCTCAGCGCCTGCATCTCCCTGGGGAGGGAAAGATGGTTTCTATCTGAACACCTGATTTCTGAAATACCAACGCGAGTCTCTTCCATAGCCAGTCTCTTAGTTATCAAAGGCAACAGCTTTTTTTTTACTCACTTGTTCTCCTTTGGGGCCATCAATACCAACTGCACCCTGGGGGAAAATAACAAATAGAAACAATAAACAAAACAGAATTTACATCTGAAACGAGGATATCTGCACACCTTGACAGCTTCACATACACAAGTCAAGAACAGCAGACAATGATTACTAACAACGTCAGCTGCGGTTCTTCTGCAATCAATTATTTGTTGCCTGTAATTTTTTTTTACATTATTATCTTTACTTACTCTGTCTCCTTTTTGTCCAGGCAGGCCAGCAGGGCCTGGCAGGCCAGGCAGGCCAAGATCCCCTACGCTTCCCTTTGAAAACACAGGCACAAGCACTTAAAATCACACACACGACATGGCCTGTGCCATGTTAGGCTACCTCCCTACTACAGCCAAACCACATTTCCCAAATTTTTTTGAGGGGCAAGAAAAAATCCTGCAAAAACAGCTCGGATGGAAAGGTATTGGGGACACCGTCCCTCAAATGCCTGGGTACCAATTGCTGCATACCTAGGGTTGACTGATTTTAAGCATTCCAGTGGAACAGAGGGCCCTTTCAGGGCTACTCAGCCTCTTTTCCTGCCCTGAATCCACCTCTCACAGGGGAATTACCCTGGGCCTATAACGCAGTGCAACATGAGCCCATTCAGTCACCAACCCCCCACCATCGGATTACTGTATAACTGGTGGCCAGTACTCCAATAAAGGACTGGGACTCCTAATACAGAATATTTATCAGCTCCACTTACCAGGGGCAGATACGCAAACCAGATATTTGGTTTACCTTGGCGAGTGCTTTCCATGTTGAATAATAAGAGTAGGATGATGGTGAGCATTCCTCTTGTTGAATAATATGTACAGGATAAGAGATGGTATTTTTGTAGACCGAGCTATTACTCTACATTGCCAATATATACAGTAAAATGGACTGTATGACTAAGCTGTTAATTGACCACGCTAGTCTTTTAATTCTTTAAAAATAGTTTTTGAAGCGTCTCCAGGGTAACACATCCTTTATTGTTCATGTGTGGGTTTGTTGTTCAGAACCACCATAGATAAATGCATTTACAACATTAATTTATCAGTTGTTCATCCTTCTACCCTTCATAATTCATATTCCACGTGATAGAGATCGGTTTCTTATCTAACCTTCTCTTGCCCCCATTAATTCACCATTCTTATCTCTCCCCATTAGAGAGTATCCATTTTTGAAATCATGTTGATATGGTGATGGTTGCATAAGCTTGGTTGTTTTGTATTTTTTTATCCAAATATTGTCCAAGACACTCTAAGCTTAATCCTAAAATTCATTTTGTTTATAAATGTTTTCAAGATGGTTTGTTCTCTTACCTGACACCCGCTCGGTAGGTGGGATGTATACTTGATGTATTGCACAGAAATTGACAATTGTTATGCCGATTGTGTTCGATAAGTGCTCGAGATCAGTCAGTTACCATTTCAGTATAGATCTTGGTTTACACTAACAACAGGACCATTGAGAAGTGCATTTCGGTGTTTATGCCCTCTCCTCTCTGCATATTACTCTTCTACCTAACTTGTGCCTCTCATGGTCCTTAACATCTAATATGGCCTGTAATCTAATGTCTGGGATCAAATGGTTCCACACTAGGCCTCTTTCGGTTTTGCTAAATTCTAAAGCAATTTTATTCATCCATAAACTTTTGTAGTTTTTCAGTAAGGCCTATATTTGATACATCTTCACCATGTCAGCATTCTTATTCCACAGATCTGTCGTTGATGTCCTGCCTCGAGCATGCACAGGATGATCTGACAAACGTGATGCTTAGCTCAAAATGATCTTTCTGTGACTACTGTCTGGGGGGTTCATTTAAGACATAAGTCCTTATAGTGCTTTAATGGTTGTAGCTGAAGACTGTCCAACGACTTACCCGCGGGCCTGGGTTTCCGAGCGGTCCATCAGGCCCTCTGTTTCCTCTTTCTCCCTACCAAAACATTTCAGAAAACGATGTTTTAAAAACTAAAAGCAAATTTGAATACATCTCTTAATACATCAAATAATGAATCTGTTTGTTATGGTCTAAGATTGACATGCCAATGAAAAGATGAGGCTGTGGTGTGGTATGGGCCTGTTGAAAAGTGATTTAAGATCATCTTAATATTGTACAATAAGTTCTAATGAATTGAACCCTCGTTTATGTCAAGCATACATACTTACTGGCCCACCTCTAGGTCCATCTGGACCGACCTCTCCCTGCTCCCCCCGTTCCCCCTGCGAGAGAAAACATTGTCAGCTCAGATTCATAATCTTCATATGACCCTGAAAACCTTAAAGATACTAAAATAAATGTTTGCTCAATCGGGTTCAGTTCATTGATGTGTCACATTGGGTGTTTTACATATATTCTACACATATTTTTTCAATAGTCTTCTTTGATTTGCTCCACTGTGTTTATTACAGTGGTCTTAACTTGAGCTGCGAGGTCCAAATTCTCTGTACATAATCAATTCAATATGAGTGATCAGCCCAGCAAATGTATGCACCTGTGACATTCCAGCAGGTCAGAAAATTTTTATGAGTAATCTGACAAAACTGAAAGAAATTGAATGGCTTCAATTGTATGTCTGATCAACTTTATGTATCTAAATGGTTATATATGGAAAAGCCAGAGTCTCTGGTGCTATACAATCCCATTGATTCACTTTGTACCATCACTAACATAGACATTATAGGTAAAGGTATTCTAGTTGTTGTAATCTGTTCTGGATTACTTGATCTGCATACAAAATCAGCATGTAAAAAAAAATTGTCAAAAAAAACAAACATGCCTCATCCTCCTGCCAGTGCCTTGACCAGTCACTGACAGTTAATCTGGAGTCGGTCTCTGTGTTATATATATATATATATATATATATATATATATGTGTGTGTGTGTGTGTGAGAGAAAGATGTAATATATGTTGAGTGAGCTAGTCTGGCGCAAATTGGCTGCCGTGGTATCACACCGACTGAATGTTGTGTTTGATAGCTGTCTGCCCATTCATTGTTCGTTCTGCGGTATTAACTGGTAACCTAATTGTGTAAAAGTGCTTTGAGTGTTTTGAAAGGCAATAAAAACTAAATAAAATGAATTGTTATTAATGTAGTTTTGGACTTCTCTGAAACGGGTACATACTTGAATGCTCCAGCATAGTCATAATAGGGCTCCGACGAGGACTTGGTGCAATCTCCTTTGCACTGCTTGCATAGGTTACTATCTTTTTTGGCTCCTGGGACACAGCTAGCACTGAAGAATTCCCCCACCGCTGCAGAAAACACACATACTCCCATATTAAGATTTGTGTTAAGAAATTAGGTCAGGAATACCAAACGGCACACTATAAGTTCTGAAATGCTAAATGCATAAAAAAAGCCTTATTTGATATCAATAAACATTTGAAACGTAAACGTGGAGTAAAGAAAGAGAACCTTTGAAAGGGAATAGTGTGTGGCCAGATTCAGACACAGTGTGACAATCCCACTAACTGAAGATATTGTTAAGAAATATCTTATACCCCTCAGATACCAAGCAACTGGTAAAAAAAATCCCAAATCATATTAATCATATTCATATTGGCCCCATTAGGCCAGAATGTGTAACTTTAACTCACCTTCCTCTAGAGGTTTTTCGTCAATGCCACCCCATGTAATTTTTTTGGTTGCTAGGAGAGTTCCAATGGGTATGTTCCAGCCAGCTGACTTATCTAGTCCAGTGTGGCACGATCTCTTTCCCTGTAGGTTGTCGAAGGTTAAATCGCTGCCCTTTTTTACCACTGCCACGGCATAGTAACAGGTTTCTGAGTCTGTTGAAAAAACAAAATGTGCTATTGCAATTTCATAACACATTTTTTGCACAGAGGGATACAAGGACTGAACGTTTGGGTTATAATAATGCCCACGACAGACGATTCAAGCATCATTGTTGTAGTAAAGCTAAACAAACGTACGCGGTCCAAAGTCCTCGGCAATAATGGGTTTCAGATCAAAGCTGGTTTGCCCAGCCTTGTAAATGTAACCTCCATCCAAAGTGACAGCATCTGCTGAACCAGCCTTCGAGAGCAAAGTAAGGAAATGCGAGCAAGAAATATATGACGGTTTACATTATGTTTAAATAAGCATATATAATAACAAGGGGAATAATTACTTGCATTCAATTACCGATATCCTAAAAGTAGACAACAGTGGTCAACTAAATGTGCATGTAAAGCACAGCCTAAAATAAAATTACTTACAGTAAGTTTAGCTCGTCATGTTTTCAAACAGAATGAATGCGTAAAGGTACCTCACCTTAATTGCTGCGATGCAGTCTTGGGGGTTTGCACGCAATACGCATTGGAATGGCCGGTTTGTGGCTAAGGCTGAGCATTTTCTCATCTCTTTGTCTGACAGTACGCACCAGCGCACATCCGTTTGAGCAGAGAGAGCCGTTGCTTCAGATAAAAAAAAGTTACATAGATAAATGAGAAAGTAACAAATACTGTAGAACCATTTAATATGGAATTTATTCAAACTTACCGAAACACCCCACCAGCACTGATAGCAGCAGAAGTTTCATTTTGGACGGTGCAGTTTCCAGTTCCACGAAGCAGACCGTTTTGATGGAATACCGTACTTTTATAGAGAACAAGCAAGTTGGGTTGAAGGGTGGGCTGATCTAAATGACTGCAAATAGTGGGCTATATCTAGAGTGTGGCAACCTCACACGCGCACGATCTGTGTACACGCGCCTCAACAAGCGCGTTTCCATGCGTGCGTAAATTTCCCACTGTGTAGTTTTTTGGGGTAATTCTTTCTCTCTCGCCCCTTCCCCCATGAATACAAAAGTACGTACTCCATGCATAATAGTATATTATAATGCTACAATTATAATGTTCTTTGTGCTTCAACTACATGTGCTCTGTCTAGTCCACACCTCTTTCATTCACCCTGTTCCTTTGTAAAAACCAATTTGGGTATTAGAATTCACCAACACTTCAGCCAATATGTCCGGTGCATTGTGGAGGTACACGGCCATCTAGTAAACCCAATAATCATTTAAGGATAATATGTCTATCTATCTGCCCAACACAAAATATATAATTTTACTTTATGGAATGGATCCCAACACTACTCGTATTAAACGGACCACCAAGCCCTTTTTTTTGCATAAGTTTAAAATAAGCAAATATTTAGGGATTACATATGCCCATTTTATTTGGCGGTACTACTTTAACATGTGTGATTGCTGGGTGTTATGCATCATGATTTATTCATTTATACTTTTATGTTTTGGACATTACGCCTGTGTATGTGCATAAACAGTATAATTAAGTTGCACATTTATCCAACCGATTGTTCACATTGTATTAGTATTTTGATGGAGGAAGGGATTATTGGAGCCGAAATCAAACTTTCAGCGAATTTTCAACGTGTGATTATTTTAAACCAGGTTTTAAGGCACCGAACAAACTTTGTAAGATTACCTGAAATGTATATACACACATTACATATAGAGCCAGAACAAAATGACTTTGTTCTGAACCCTAAACCATATCTCCCTCCCTTTCTACAATTGACACTTGTCTTTTAGGTCAAGAACTCAACTAAGATAAAGGACCACGTCTCATTGACTCAGAATATTTAGGTGTAAGTAAATATAGGTTGATTAAAGCAATACAAAGGTAGGGTTATTTGTGGTTTAGCATGATAAGGTCCAGGAATTTTAGACTAATGCTACGGTAAGCTTTTGCTTTATAGATATAGCTCATTGAAGACAGGAGAGCGGGAAAGTTATGGCCCTTAAATATTTGCACGCATGAGTGTACACGAAAAAAAAACATTATCCCAAACACAACCATGTGAATTGTGACTCTTTAACCTCTGACTAAGCAGTATCAATGGAGCAACACCCCAATCCATGGTCAGTATTGAAGGCACTGAAGTTTCATTGGTGCATTCAGACAACTAAACTTTAGCCTTTACACAGACACAAATCTGGAATGATTGTACAGCTGTTGTGTATAACAGACCGCCTGCAAGTTTCAAAATTGAACTTGGCCAAATATGGAAGGTGTTCAATGGGAATAACAAGACTAAGTTATCGACCTTTCTAGAGGACTACCTTTGTAGGAATGACGTTTCCTCCACCAACTTTCATTGTAAACAGGACCATGCTCTTTCTCTGTGGAACAAGGCCATACTGTTACGCAGAAGCATGGAATTATCAAATCCAAATTAGTGGTTAATTAAATTGCATGGTTCATTCTAGGTCTGAGAGGTGCTCAAGCAGTTTGCGTCAATGGCAGCTGCGTTTCCAGACAGGTCACCGATTGCACATTAACTTTTATTGACTGCTTTCTGAGAACACATTGAGAGGTGCATGCTGGGTGAATGGGGTCACCATTCCATTCACCATTTGTGCAACTCGGGAGGCAGCAATCAGGGTTTACCTGCCCCCAGTTAACTTACTTGCGAAACCATAAATCAATGTCTGGATAAAGCCAAACCTTAACCACGCCAGTAGAATCTGAGCCATCCAAAAGCCAAAGGGTACATTGCATTTTAAGGTGAACACCACCTAAACGTGTCGCCACGATTCACCTCTCGCTCCTGCTCTTCTGCTCCGGGGCCCCTCGGTAGGCCGCCACCATTCCCCTCGCCCGTTGTACAAACCGAGATGGAGAGAGAGTCACGTGACGGGCTGCCTGGGTTGTGCACACACAGCTAAGGGGATACAGCAGGGTGAACGGCCTCGCCTGTTTGGTCAGCTGCAGATTCCCCTTTGACCTTTAGCCATCACAGGTACTCTGAAGCTTGGGAGTAGCAACAATATTTGGGAGCAGATGCACTACTCACTGCAGTCAGCCCCAGCGGAACTTGGACGTTTGTCTAATCACAATAAACAAACATTGTTTGGGAGGGAGAAAAACAATCATTTGTAACCATATTAAAACCGCATGCAATGTTTGTCAGATAGGCTCAGAACAACACCGCCTGCAATGGTCTCTAGCAGGTCGGGTGGGGGTTTCGTTCACATTCTATCAACATTCAAACGTGTGCACGTTTCCTAGGAGACCACCTGCATCCCAATTACCACCGTCACCGTAATGCAAACAGTTTCATTTATATAGAAATCATGATAGCAAAACAGATTTGATAGAAACAACCAGTCAGTTCCCTTTTTTTTTTGGATGATTATATTTCAGCGTCTGCATTTCCTTTTCTTGAAAATGGGGCAGTATATAAAAAAGAAAGGAAAAATAATGACTACGCCTACATATGTCTACACCTTCCCTGTACAGTGTAGGTATGTATGATCATTGAAAATAGCCTCTCTCTCATTCATTCATGTCTGTATCAAAAGTCTCTCCTGGAATTTTAACCAATCCCCGACCTTTAACACCATCCAATTTGTGTGATTCTGCACCTCCAAGGTGTTGGATAGGTTTAAGGATTTCAATGTTTTCTTGCCAGTGATCCTCCTCGATTTCGTCTCGCCTATTCTGTTAGATCTTTGCAGGCGTCTAGCGGAATGGACAGTTATTGGGGGTTTGTGGACCCACCGTCCCACAGCTCTTTATCTTTCATATCTTTCATAATTAACGCGTTATGGAGACAGTCAGGAGGCCAACGGGTGTCAACACGCTCAACCAAAATCCCGTCCCGCGTTAACGGTCTGCAAGTTATTTGTTTTGTGACAAAATAATGATCTGCAACAACACTGGAATTGGGAATTCAATTCTGGCATGAGAAATCACTTTGGAAATATAAGTCTCGATTCCTTCCCACCCGAGTGAAAACTAATGCCTCATTACTGATCCGTTTGTTTGGGCTCTTTGTTTTTAAAATATATTAACTGCATTCTACTCTGAATTTCTCATTACCTCAAAAGAGAAGTAACCTGATTGAGAGCACAATACAACACAGTGCCGAATAATAAGAGGAAGAAAAAAAAAGAGAAAAATAGGGCACTGGCACCAATAAGACCTATACTGGCCACACAGTGCACACCGAGGGGGTACAGGCTGCCACTTGAGAAACAGCTGGAGTGCCATGGCCAAAGGCTTCATTCAGTGGAATGATGGGAAACGCAGTTCATCCAGCCAGAGAGAAGGGACCTTATTTTTAAAAACCAGAAGGCCCACGCCTCTAAAGTCATTCCAGGTCATTGATAGGGGGGAGAGTTCTACCAAAGAGACACAGCTGGGAGAACATGGGGAGGAGAGGGAAGGGGGGTAGGTAGGGGGGAGGGGGCTAGTTCCGCTCCTGGACAAATACAGTCTCCTGAGGACAAAGTCCCGCCTCCTGCAGTGTGATGTCATAGTCCAAGTGGGCCAGCTTCCGTCGTGGGAAGTTGGTAACGAGCTCAAATCGTTCATTCGGATAACCCTTCACCTGGACGTGTCTGACCAGCGCCTTGACGGAAGAAGAAGACGACAAAGAGGTGGAACGTTTACGTCAGCGATCTTTATCGCACTCTTTGGCAACAGCAAGCTATGCATGGGCAACAATCAGGGAACGCTCGGATTCGAAACTCACTGTAAATCCATCACAGGTTAACTTGGCACGGGGAGCTCCCTTACCATGAGTTTGGAAGTGGACGACAAGGCAATCTGCTCTCTCTGGCCATCAGGGTAGCGAAGCATCAATCTGGTCTTTGGACCTGGGGACCAAAGACAGTCAGGTCGATCATAAAACCAGCACACGGGTCAACACGCATCCATGTATGCACGTCCTACCATTGTCGTCAAGGCAGTCGAGGTCTAATGGTTCGCTGGTGCCGCTCTTGCCACACCTGGAGCTTGGACCCGCCGTGGTGCTGTGGTTCTCCCCTGAGTCCGGCTCGGCCTGGGAGCGACCGGGCCCCGCGGCCGGGGGCTCCAAGTGGTTCTTTTTACTCTCCTCCTTCCTGTGGCTGTGGTTGTTCTCTTTGTGGGGCGACTTCCTGTGGCGGGCGGCGGGGCTGTCGGGTCGGGAGGGCTGAGGGGCGGCGGTGGAGGAGGAGGCCGGGAACGAGCATCGGCTGGAGGAGGAGCTCTCCTCCTGGGGTTCCGACGCCTCGTTGTCGGAGCCGTCCACGGAGATGAGGTCCTCGCTGTCGGAGAAAGGCTCGGCGTCCGAGTCCTCCTCGGAGCGGGGGGAGTCGGGGGGTGTCGGGGTGGTGGGGGACTCGTAGTGGGTCTCCTGGAGAGAGGCGCGGATGGCAGCCTCCAGCTGGCTGTCCTCGCTGGCGTCAATCAGACTCTCCTGAGGCAGAGAGAGGCACGAGGCAAAGGGATGAGTTGGAATGGACAGTTTATGGATGGCAAGCCAAAAAACACAATTAGTCGTTAAATAAAACACGCTTCAGACCAAATGAAATACAGACAACATGTTTGCAAAAAGAAAGCAAATACAGGTGATCACACAGGCTAGTAAAAGACAAAAAATCACGTCACAGGTTAACCAAAAACTTTCCTACACATCTGGGACTTTGTACGTTTTACACACCGATGGCAGCCAATGGTAGAACTGCAGACACAGTGCAGTGACTCAACTTAGCCGACAGCACCACACACCAGTCAGAAAAGTGCTAAATCATTTCTGTGGCCTTCTGTTACCCAGTTTATTTGCTAACGTTGGATAAGTCAATGGGGGAACGGCAACCACAATGACAAGTAAAATGTCCTGGAAGATAGGATCGTCTACATCCAAAGGTTGAGAGATCAATACTGGGAGCCGAAGTTTCACATAAACAAGACCAACGTGACGTTACCAAGCACACGGCTATACAGACTAGCCCCCTGAGAGGTACGCATCTCAATCCAACCTCACCAGTGAAAAGCTACTCAGTGAGATGTGATCATTTGTTGGTCCTATATTTAGCCACGTCTCTGTGGAACCAGTCAGGCAACGCGGTTGGATTGATCGTGAGTGCTGTGCAATCGTCAACACTTTATCTTGCACGTTATGGCAGTGGTCGAATGAACGCGCAAACCCTGCAATTCATAATTTCATAGGATAAAAAAACCCTCCACAGTTAACAACACAAGGGTCAAAGTGGTGTTGCAATCTAGGCATCACCTGTGCATGTATATGTGCTAAAGGGAAAAACACCAAAAGAAAACGATTGGGTTACAACGGAAAACTAAGCGACACGAGAGAAAGAAGACATTAAAACCAAACAATTCTACTATTTAGGTAGCAAGAAGTGGCTTATGAGCGACCGAAAGGACATAAGAACAGAATGAGTCGACGTTGAACTCTCACCGAGCGGGCGCGTTTGGCAAGGGGTGCTTGGCAGGAGGGGCCTTCCAGCTGCCCGTGTTGGGTGAGGAAGCCAGTCACCTGCTCCAGGAAGGACGCCACGTCTAGCTGGTTCCACTCCACCATCTTCTGACCTAATGACACGGGCGTAAGGGCGGGGCCAAGCGGGCGGGGGGAATTCATGAAGCCTTTTGGAAACCATCATTTTATAAATAATGCTGTCACCATAGAAGAGGAGGACAATTTTTATTTTCATATTTTCACATGTTTCACAGGTGACATATTGAAGGAAGACCTGGGGGATTAGGGGAGGACCACAAACAAACGCCAATGATCCTAAACGTGCATTGCGTGATATAATGATGCAGCTGACATCCACTCTGGCAACTGACAACCATGCTCTGTGGCATGTGCATCTAATGCAGAGCAGGCCCAGTTTAATCTGGCTTGGTATCAAGACAGCACTGTCCGGGAGTGACCATCTTTAACCTATGACGGAACGCTTTGATCCTGAGGGGAGTTGACCTCTAAAAGGATGACAATGTCCCCATCCAATCACCACAGCCCCTGCTAGACCACCATACATATATTTATACATTTGCAGCTAAAGATTGTTTTTATTATGGGCTACAGACTTTACCATGGATGCGTACCTATTAGATGTGATTTTATTACGTGTGCCTGTCACTTTATTTAATATGTTTATTTTACTTTTTATCTGCACTGCCTGCGTTTTTTGCGGTAAAAAAGTAAATTCCTCCACTGTGAGACAAATAAAGGGATTCTGACTGAATGGTTTGTTCCATACAGATATTATGTGAATCATATGGTATGGCCTTCACAGTCACCAGATCTTACCAACATGTAACACTTATGGGAGACTTTAGGCAGTGCTCTCAACCCCCATCACTAAAACAAAGTTAGATAATTATGAAAGTCACGTCAAGTGATAAAAAGTGTTCGGTTTATTTCTTTGCACATAGTAAATAAACCATTGCTTATGCACTGTGCTCTTAAGAAAGTGTTAAACTGCCAATTTTAGTACCTTTGCAGTACTTGTATTTTCTGTTATAGCACCTGCCTTTTACTCCTTCAGATGATTACGAACCGGTTTCCCACGTTCTTAAGGAAGTTGAAGGAAATCCATGGAAAAAAATACATTTTCGGATGTCTTACTATAGTCGAATGGACACAAGTGAGGAGAGACACTGCTTCATTTTGTTTGTCTGTTTGTTTTTATTGAACCTCCTTTAGAAAATACTCCACGCTGATATAACAGCGGTCGGTGGCTGCGGTGTTCATTTGTCAGACCTCACCTGTACGGGGGTCCAAGATGGAGATGTAGGGGAACTTGTTTAACTTGTAGAATTGGATATACCTCTGTCCCTCCTCACTGTCATGGTACACCTGATGATGAGAGGAGGAAGGGAGCCGGTATGATCGGAAATGTCCCTTTTGTTTGAGTGTTTCACGGAAAACGAACAAATCGTCGTCTTAATCATTAATAGAGGTTCAACTTCGTAAGATATGCCACACAAACATGAGTGCATACCTGCCAGAATATGAAGTGCTCTCTGATAATGGTTCTGACGGCATCGTTGCTCCACACGTCCCTGTTTAAACACTGGCAGGCAAAGTCTTGCACGTTCTGAATGTTGATCATCAGCCACTTGTTCTCCAACTGACCACAGTCTTTTGCCTACGGGAATTTAGAATCCAGATAACGAACTTATCCAAATAGGTGACACAACAGAGAGGTTAGAAAAAACACGTGTTGGCTGGCATAAAACAGCAGAGGATATTGTCCCAATCTCATGCCAAAACACATGCATTGGGCAGCCCTCACACGCCTTTGTGACAAGAATGACGGTTAGCGAGTTAGTCCCCGCGGTTGTGTGTTTTTCCCCACCGTCTCGAAGCTGCCTTTGTGCATGAGCTCGATAGGGGGGCGGAACAGGTCTGCTAGCGTGCTGAGCTTCTTGTCCACGGCACTGCCGTTCCGCAGCTCCTGCTCCTGTCGGACTGGGAGAGGAGGGGGGACACACCAAACCATTACAGCGTACCGACGGACCCATTTTTACACAGCACCCTGGACAGACGAGCATTTCAGTAGCAGCTGCATGAGGACGTCGTACGCCCGCATGCCATGGAGAAACAGAACCCATTCGATGAAGAAAGACGCCATGTCATGGACGCCTAAATAAGACGAGACATTTTTTCAGAATGACTGGCAGTGACAGAAAGTTTTGTTGCTCACTTGTTTCCGTCTGAAAGTCCCGAAAGCCGTCAAATATGGACCTCGCAGGCCTTCGTCGTTTGGGCGCTGATGGTCCAAAGGAACAGACAATTAAAAACATGTGACTTGTATATGCACTGACCGCCTACAAGCCATATTTGAATTGTTGAGTAATATTTTGAAGTCACCACTAAAGTAAAATGCAGCATTATACTTCCAAATAAAGGCTCCGGCTCCACCAATATGTCCTGCTTCTGGGGTATGGGCGCTCTGACGTCATCACTAAATCACCATGCAACACAATATGCGGATGAATATCGATATGACACTACCACTTCAAAAGATATATATATAAGCATACATTTATTGACAGACTGTGCACATGTTTTTTAACCACATATTCTATTTTAAGAGCACCATGAATGTATGTTATTAATATTTCATAAATTATTTGCGGTAGAAATTCTCCCTAACCAAAAATCACAGCATCTACATACTCTACCGGGGGACCTCTACTGCTTGAGGCCCCTGTTGAACTGGAACTGGTGCTGGGCTCTTCAGCAATCCCCCCACCATCTAGGAACATGGTCACTGCCATTTCGAGGTTATTGTTGCATGCTTCGAGCATATGCTTTCCCACACTTTCTGTGGCCCCTAGAACAGGACCAGACAGTGAATAAACAAAATATACAACAAAGTTGGTATACTATGAAAGTAGAATTCAAACAAACCATAAAAAAATAGGCTGCTCACTTTTTAATTAGAAACCCTACGCTATGATCAGGGGGTTACTTTTAAAATAGAAAACCAAGGCTAATATCGATAAGCTCATGACTTGTTAGGACTTTCTGCATTTAGGAAAACTGCAGTTCGACTCCGCTGAAACTTTAGACAATGGCTAACCAGGCCTGTCGTGAACATGAAACAAGTATTATGCATCTCTCGGATCGATTGTGTGGCATAACATAAGCCTAAATCTAAGTGAAACAAAAATTAATTCAAGTGTTAAATTTAATTTACAGCGGCTGACTTCCTCATAAACACTGCGCATGCTCACAGTACGTTTCTTCGTCCACAACGCTTCGTTTTTTTTCTACCCAAATAGTACTTTACTTACATGCATTTATTTATAAGCATTCGTCTCGAAAGTGTTTTACAAAACTAAAGTTTCAAAGAACGTTAAATACCAAACTTCATAAAGCAATAATTTAATAAGCAATCTTGCCATAACCTGAGGCTGACTTGCGAGCTCGCGGGCCATCAAGCTAGAAACAGTATTGAAGATGTTGTTGAACATCCGACACCCATTTCATACAGCTAATGTTAGCAAGCTACTGTTGGCTAACGTTACATATGAGAAAGAAATAGCTTCAGTGTCTAAATGATTGAAAGTAACGATAGCTTACTCCAAATACAAAGCCGAATGCACAGAATTTCTAAGTACTTTATATTTTAAAGGTTTTGAGTGGTATAAAGTTACTACTGTTATACAATGTTTGCACATAACGTTAGCTTCAGTTGGGTCCACATTTGAGATCGCAGTTAATATCTCGTGTGCAGAAAGCATAGACATGGGCCGGGGAGGCAGTTGCTACCGTTAGCTAGGCTAGCGATTCGGTACCAGTGATTAGTCCACTTTGTGAGTAGAGGTAGACAAGTCGTTGCAGGAGCACAATTAACTAAATACACATATGTATTACCTGTAATTGCTGTGAATTGTTGTATTAACCCATTCATTGCCGGAGCTGGTGCATCCCCGAGCGCCGCCATCTTACCGCCACAAACAACAACACAAATTATGCGCGTGCGTTTTACCGTTCACTTAAGCGTCACGAAAGGTTAGTGGTGAACTGTGGGTGATGTATTTCATTTGGACTCGTTGCTTGTCCAAAAAAAGTAAAGTAAAACGACCAAAATTACATGATATATTACTAATTGAGTTGCTTAGATAACGACAGTTTATTTCGATTTAATAAGGTCAACAAAAAGCATTTAAAAGAACAGGCTGACAAAAAAAAACAAAAAACGTAATCATAAAAAGTTGCTATGTGAAGATGTTTAAGATATGCGCAGCACATAAGTCGGTCTTACCATAAATATATCTGTGAGTATGTAGCTTTATATAATTTTATTATACATCTTTGAGTCTATAACTTTCACAAAAGTTATTAGTCATCAAGTAGGCTTTAAAATCATGGAATGTTAGATGCTCCAGGCAGTTATAAAACATAACATTCTTATTTTGACCCACTATCTTGATATTCATACCGGAACCAATCTTCATACCAAATTAAGTTCCAGTGCAGGGCACAGATTCAATGCTTTGATTTGGATGGAAAATGAAAGTGTATGTATACCATATACCAGGCAAATCTTCCTTACATCAACCATTTGTATTGTATTTACATGGGTATGTTTTACTATATCTTTATGAAGTGGAAATGAGTCTGATAGAAAAGATCCAACTCTTTAATTTGACAGCAAGTAAATCAAGTGCACTCAACCATTATTTACACATGACTAAATGGGTCAGTCAAGAGAAAAGGGCAATTAAGCAGTTCGGTGTAAGATCAGCAGGAAAAAAATCCTATGGTAAATATTTAACCATTTATAATAAGTTAACAATAGTTATATTGTATCAGAGTATGGGTAGGCTCACATAATACTTACAGCCAGTTAACGTAATGTTATAGTCTCACATTTGTTCAGGTGGGGTGCTATACTTCAAACAATGTGTTAAAAACAAAAAGGTTAAGACTAAATATTTGGCACGTCCCTTATGACGCCTGGCAGATCCTGTCAGTATCACAGGAACACCCAATAACACTCAGCAACTACAATTATCATATTTTCCTTTTATACTGGAGTGCATTTGAAAAAATGGGAACAAATAAATCTGCCATCTTAGTTATACTCAACAGCACCTGTGATGATGAAAGGTTGAACTAATGGCCCACGCTTCCTACCAATTGCAGATGAAAAAGGAGGGTACAAGTTCCTTTCAGAGTCCATATGCAGACAAATATATTATTTGTTTTCACACAATACCACAGGTCAATCTATACCTGTATAAATGTGTACATGCTTGTCTGTGTCAAGTAATAAGCAGGTAAAGATATGCTTGAGTGAATGTGAGTGCATATTGTAAGTGTATGATGCGCGTATACAGCCATCGTTTATGGACTGGGATTTAGACAGACGTCCACTTTCAGAGTAAGGGAGTAAGAACAGAATGTTATGAAGGGTTGGTAAACACAATATATGGGGTTTTCGGCTCAGAAGCGGATAAAGGTGGCATCGATCTGCCGCACAGTGGGTAGCGCCAGCATAATCTTTCGCCGATACTGCGGGTCCTTCTGTAAAGGATTTCTCTCGAGATAGACTGTCTCCAGAGTTTTAGCATTTTTGAGATCGTCCAGGTCTGACCAGTTTTCAATCTGATTATCATTCATCTGAGATAAAGAGTTGAGAGAATTAGTTTAGAAAGAAGGGATAGAAGCCATTTACGTTAATCTTGTTAATCAACACAGACATTTTTATACCATCAACAAAATATAATCATTATGTATTTGTACAAATTGTTCAAACAATATATTTTAACCGTACCCAGAATTCCTGTAATTCAGTTAGATGGCAAATGTTTTCGATTTTTTTCACCCGATTGGCTGCAATGTCCAAGGTTGTAAGCTTTTTCTAAAGAAATAAACAAAATTTGATAACTGTGTCCATGATCTCATTTCAGAATTAACTTCAAAGTTGTGTAGGATTATTGTGGTGGTCCAATAGCTGTGGATGACTTACATTGTTGTCCAGGCCCTCCATGACCTCAATACCATTGTGACTCAGGTAGAGCTCTTTAAGATTAACCAGGCTTTCTAGACCTTCAATTTTAGTGATGCGGTTACTCTAAAAATCAAACAATATTAAAGAGTTAATCTAATGAAGATTTGCATGAATCCTGTTCATTTCTGCCAAGTTTAAAGCTTTTTTTTTTCTTACCTGGATGCTTAGGACTGTTAGGTTGTGAAGGCCCTCGAGATGCTGAAACTTAGTTATTTTATTGGTACCTAGAAAGAGACTCTGCAAATTGTTCAGGGAGTCCAAGTTTTCTATTACCTGTGAACACAGGTGAAATCCATGTTAGATAAACTATGTATGTTAAGTTCACAAATAAAATAATAATAGTTCTAATTTCTGAAACTGAAAAAGTCTGTTTTTTTGTATTGGAAAACCTTTGTTTTAATTCTACTAGTACTTATTTGTACTGTTGCTTCTGACACTGGCAGTGGATTACTAATAAAACTTCATTCAAGTATTTATTTGAAGTCAATGTCATGTGCAATTGTCCAGGTTCCCCTTCGTTTGACACTTAAGGTCTCACCCGGATACGGTTGGAACCCAGCTCAAGCATCTCCAGGCCTGTGAGGTGGTCCAAGTTGTTAATTGAACTGATCTTGTTATGCAGCAAGAACAGTTTTTTCAGCCGGGTCAGTTGCTCCAAACCCTCTATCTTCCTCAGCATGTTGAAGGACACATCCAACTGCCTGTCAAATGAATCCATCTAATCATGTAATTTACAGTAATTTGATGAAGATTTTTATTTTTATCACAACAATTTTAGTGAGTTTAAAGGTGTGTCTAGGTGAGTAATGTCAAATGTAATCAAATGTATTTGAATAGCACATCCCATACACATAGGCAATTCAATGTGCTCAGTCTTTATAACACTCACTCCAACTCTGTGAGGTTCTGTATGTTTTCCAGTTTGCGAATCTGATTGTCATACAAATCCAGTTCATGTAGTGAGATTAGGCTCTCTAAGTTTTCTATTTTTTTGATGAGGTTCTGTCGTAAAGACAACGTCTGTTCAAAAAAACAAAAAAACAATGTAATCAAAAACTGTTTGATAAAATACATTTCTAATATTCTGTTGATTAGAGTATGCTTTAAAAAAGATTATGGATTTATGATTTAAACTAGGAAAGTTATCCTGGCTATGTAGAATATTTAAACATCTGTTCTGTAATTGATAGTAAACCATCAACATACCCGAGCTTTCCGTAAGACTTCCAATCCTTCAATCTTCCCAATTCGACAATGAACAAGATCCACATCCTAAAATGATGGCATATTACATTCTTTAAGGACTGCGACTCTAGTTGGATAGGCCAAATTCAGAAAATGGATCAGTAAAATCTTTACCATACCTCTTCATCTGGATCAAGTGTTATGGTATCCATATCAACAGGAGACTCCTCTTTACCTAGGATTCGATGAAAATACAAGATAGAGAATGAACAACTGCCATAAACTAAAATGGTGAACGTCAACAGTATAAAAAATAGGGACAGTTGGATTGGATCTGAGTTATATTTGAAACACCCTATTAAATAGAACCGTCCAAACCTCTGAGTGATCTGGTATCGAGTATGGGTGTACTGCAAATTAAAAATGTTGTACGGTATGTTTTAAGATCTAAACATCCTCCCTTATGTATTGGCATTCGTCACCTGCATTAGCTGGCTTAATGGGGTCCACCTCGCCGTTAAGACTTTTCCTCCTTGTTTCATCATCACCTGACTCCTCTGACTCGCCTTTCCGATCAACTTAAGACAGAGAATGAGAGAAAACAATGCCATTCAAAAAATAAATATTGACTCAAAGTGTTCAAGCCTGATAATTGATACCAATGTTGGAAACTTCAGAATTCTTTCTAAAGAACAACAAGTTTCCTGGTTTAACATGCTCATGCTCAGATTATAGCAGTACCAGTGCAACTGGCAGTAGCCTATGTTGTGCAGTTTGACTTTATTATTCAAGCTAAGATATAAATTGTCCATCAATCTAAATCGTTTTAAAAACAGACTAACAGTTTAGACGTGCATCACACGCGCACACTAGCTACTGGTATTTTATTCATTAAAATACCTCATTTGAATTAGTGTGCCTTTAAATTGCTTGCTTTGCTATTAGCACACTTACCACACAATGCGGTAGCTAACGTTATCTTAACATTGGTGGTTAGCTATCTAGCTAGCTTTTAGGCTATATTCAAGCAAGAAGCTAGCCAGCTCACTAACAACACCATATCACGTTGAAAAACATAGCTAAACAGCAGGCATGAATGTCGGTCCACTCTTGCTAACATTAAAATGGCACGCATGACATGGACTTGGTCTTTAAAAGTATGCCACAGCGGGGGAGTTAATTAGTTGCTAAAGATTTACTAGTTAGCAACTACTACTGGCTAGCTAGATAGCTTTGATTGCTGAATGTAAACAAGCTTTGGTTGGGGGATGCGTAGGCTAACCTGTAATTCTCGTTGGTTAAAACAGCAAACGTTACTAGAATCTAGAAACGAATGCCGTTTCATGGTAAAGTAGTGATATGAGTCTATCATGCACGTGCATTTGAGATGGACGCCTCCCTGAAAACATTGCAATGTCACTGTAATCTCTTTACTAACCTTCCATTTCTTGTTCACCAACACCAGACAGAGAGGCCATATTTCTGAACGCACCTCCGGAGCCAATGATGTGTCGTGACGGGGACTCATCAAGATGACACAGGGGGGCGCTAACGACCCGTACGAGGTAAATCTCAGGTTTAGGATTAAGGAGTATGGGTTTAAGCAAATGTAGGCTACGTGTATTCGTCATCCTCACCATGCTTTTCATAATAAAATCAGTCTAAAATTATTGTTACGGTGTATTTTTGTCGTGCACAATATTAGTCTGAAGATTATTGAAAAAATGAAATGCACATCCCCTCCAACACCCCACAACCAATTTTTTTTCATAAACCTAATTGCATGATTTCTTGAATGGGCATATAAATGCCTAATTTGACCCCACACCAATTCCTCAGCGTCTGTTGTTTGGAGAGGGGACTGGTGTAGCAAAAATTTAATATATTTTTATATTTCACTGTTAACTGAGCCTATCCTGTTGAATCGTTCTATAGTGATGTGTAAAGACGAAAGTGACAACACAAAATATGATAAAACGTGCATTTTAAAAGCAATGCATGTGACTTTTTGTGTCTTTTTGTCATTTTCCTACATCTCACATCCATAACGCATAATTTGTTTTGTGCCTTAAAAATATTACACAAAAAATGTGTTCCGCCCCTTTAATCTCCAAACTGATTGTTGAATTATTCCAGGTCTGAAATAGACAAGGGCAAATGATAATATGTTAAAAAAAAACATTTGAGCTCTGTGTTAACATTGTCAATTTAAGTCTCGATTACAAAGGTAGCTTTTCAAGTTTGGAGCCTTGCAATGTTATTTTCCATTTTCACACTTCGTATACGAAGCTATACAAATGTTTGAAATGTTCTAGACAAAACGTAAATTCAATGATGAGTAAAGACAGTAAATTATGTGAGGTTGTAAACACTGCTCCCGCAAGTATAAGTGGCACACTTGTTTATTCTTTGACATTGTTTTAGTTTGTGGCGTAGCAGATTTTCAACGTTTTGAAGAGCTATTGAGTTCAAGCAACAAGAAAAACTCAAGAAGTGAATGCGTAAATGAATTTATGCGCATGCTCATCGCAAGTAGTATCCCACTGGAATTTGAAAAAAATAATAGTTAATAATTTCCTCTTCATGAAGACTGTATTGATTTAAAGTGAAAAAGGTATCCCTTTCTTGGACACAAAATAAAATGAGTGTGCTTATCCTTTGCAGTGGGATGCAGAAAAACAAAAGTAATTCAAAAAACTTTGATACAAATAAAATGTAAAGCATACAGGTTTTTTGCTTATAGTGCAAACAAGAATACGCCTCTTGACAGAGGACATTAAAAGTATCTGGACATGCATTGCTTAAAGGTATATGTCAATCTAAATTAATTATAAATAAATAATCAATATCGATGATTACACTATTCATTATTGAACATATGCATCAAACGTTATTAAATCAAAGCGTAACTAATGAAACTGTATTATACAAGCTCAGGTCCCTATGGCAACCTGCACGTTTTGAGATGGGGGATAGGGCCAAATTTAAACAAACCGGCCTACTGGTTAACTCTGTTAATCTTTTGAACGCTGTTCTTTCAGCCATTCACTGTACGGGAAAATGATCGTGATGCGGAGTTTTCTCATTCTGCTTTGCATCTTATTGTCATATAGTTGTCTGCAAACGGGTGAGTATAGCTATTATTCTGCTATATTGCTCTTGATAAATGACATACAGACTACGCTAAACACGATCTTTTACAGACACTATCCAATTCAAGCAGTTGGGAGTGGTCGGGAAGGCAGAGAATAAGGAACAGGTTTTAGTCAACGGAGTCGTTCTCGCAGGTTACGATGAAAGTATAAACAACATTTTGCTTTCTATATCTGTCGACGCCTCTCTTCACCAAGCACTTTCTGCGGGCAAACTCAATCAAACTTTGTCAGGTAAGATTACTTTCTCCTCGAAGTATCAGAAAACTTAGATGAAATAGATAACTTTATGGGTATCTGCGTTTATATGGTTTATTGTGCGCTGGCAATAGGATTATGCCTATCGTAATTAGGCTGTGCAAAATAAAATCTTCAGCTTTGTTTTACTATCTAGTTAAAGAACATTTTAGATTGTGTAAACAATAACGGTTACATTTTCTAATCTTCCTTTACCACAACTATTATGTTTAATATTTCAGAAAATCAGACTCTGGTCCGTTTACGTGAATGTAAACTAGTCGGATCTCATGTGCATGATCTGAAAGATCGTGTCCTCTACAACGGTAAGGATTACCTAATTTTAAATCAAGCCACATACACATGGATAGCAAGAGAGCATCAAGGGCTGGAGGTTTTAGGACTATGGCACCAAGACCAAGAGCAGACAAAGCAGGAAACGATCAAACTTTTAGAAGGGTGCTCAAAACTGATAAGAGAGCTTCACCTTTCTAAACGCACGCCAGGTAGGCTTTTGTCCTGAACAATTTCTTACAGTCTGTATTGTACAAATAAATCCACCAAACCATATAGAGATCCACCGGAGAAAAAAATACTACATATTTAAAATTTAACGAAAAGACATTTTGTTTTAGGTGTAATGGCTGTGTTGGCACCTGTCCTGGCAATATTGGCTTTTCTTGGGTTAGTCATCTTGAGCCTCTTTACCTCAAAACAAGGTGAGTTTAGTAGGTTTCTTGATCATCATGCTACAGAATAATGATATTTCACAAATATGAAAGGCAACATAAAGACGATATATTAGGAATATTATATTATGCTGTCCACATTTGCGTTGCCCAGTAAGGCAATATGCACACCTTTATTTGAATCTCTGTGTACTGGTCAGCCTGAACAAATGTTGCCCTTGGAGGTATATAGAAAACAGTACCACTGTGATTCCAGGGGTTGCCTGTGTGTGACTAATTGCAAAGTCATCATGTCATTTCTGTTTTATTATATATTTTTGGATTATCATTCTGCTCTTATAAGACTCATACAGTTGTAAACAGGTATTGTAATGGTCATATCACACTGGCCATTTGCTTTATTGTCTCACCCTCCTGAAAAAATGTGAAGCATTGTCATGTGGTTATTTATTTTCCTTCTATCCAGGTTCTGAACACTCTGGAGGTAAAACAAATATATGTCTGAGAATGATCATATGTGTTTTTCTTGTCCCTCCAATCCTTTCTGAAGGGTTTGTAAAGCTTGTTGAAATTGTGATTGTCCTTTAAAGATTAACTGTTGAGTAATTCAGGTTACCAGGCACCAAGTAAATGTGTGTCCTTATTGGTTGACCGTTTGATCTTTTTTACTTTTGTTTCAGTCGTTATGGTGTACCGTATGCCTACTGCCTCAATGTTATGATTTACTCACCAGATGTTTAAATTATTGTAACAATGGATCTTTAAAATCAGTTGTACAAATTATGTTTGATGAGGTATTCGGCTAAAGATTCAACTCATTCAACTTCCAGATGACCCAAATCTTATGTGTACAGTGCAGTGAATTTGTGGTACTTTAGTGGTTTATGAGGGTTGTCCAGTATACGATTTGGTTTAAATGATCAGTAGTCAGTAACTTAATCTGTGTGTATAAGTGTGGTCTTGTGATGGTTGGTTACACATTAAGCAAGTGCTGTCTGACCAAATAATTGCATTTCTTGTTTGTTTTTTTTGCAGGTGTTCTGGGCTCCATTCTATACCCTCGGAACACAGCAAATGTTCCAGACAACAGAAAATACAACCAATTCCTCTAAAACCAAACCTGGTTATTTCTGTGCCATTAGTTAAAATAGATTTATTTTGTGATGTTTTTTTTTTCCTCCACATACATCTTTCAATGGATATATTATTGAGTTTGTTTTGAGTATAAAGTTCAGTGGTAGTGTGTCTTTTTGTATTAATGCTGGCTTGTCTATACGTGTAAATAATAAATAATAAAAGCTTCAAAACAATGTCACCTTAATTGTGTCTGTATTTGTGATTGAGAAACATGTCCAAGGTTTAAAAATCCTCGCTGTAATGTATTCTTGTTGGCTCATCCAACCTATTTGCATCGCTTTTGTGATTTAATTCATGTAAGTTATAAACTATTGAACACATGTATTCTTGTTAACTATTTCAAAGATAATATCATATTATGATTAAATGTAAAAATTACTAAATCAAATCGTTATACCGCAGTTTGGGATAGGCTCAAGGCCCCCCGTGACCCTCCATGGCATAAGCGGTTCTGATAATGGATGGATGGATGGAAATCGTTACACTTATGTCTTTACGATCGAGACTCGATAAGCGATCACTATGAAATAAGGCAATTGTGTCTTTTAGTTGATTAACACATAAAGCCTCTAGATGGCGATACATTGCGGATCCTTCAGTACAAATTGAACCTGTCAGTCTTGTTTTACGTTGTTGCTTGTTCAGGAAGTGATTTTTTAAACTCCCTGCCAATCAGAAGGAGGAATCTGCTTACGTTTCCGTAGTAACGTTCAATTCTTTTTGAACAAACCAATCGTGAGAGAGCATATGGACATTTAAACCTGCGTCGTCATCATTCGTCAACATTTGAAACTGAAATCAGGTTGTACTATAGCGAAGCAACTAGAGTCTACGGTAAGCAGGCAACATTGTGCATTTGCTTGCAGTCAGTATTGTGCGTTTTCTTCTCACTTACAGTCTTATTTGAACATTTGATATGGCTCAGTTTGGATTTGAAAACGACATCCACAGCATTTTGAAATTGGACATGCCAATTACAAATGCACCCATGGCAAGATGGCAACGAAAAGCAAGCGCATCATTGTCCTCATCGACTAACGTTCCTAATACTAACACCAGCGCGTTATCACCTGGCAAATCAGCCAATGGAACTGTGAGTTCGTCTAAAACCCCTAGCAAAACACCAGGTAGGTCTACATGTTGACTAATTTTATAGATAAGTGCTTATCTTAGATGTAACTGTTAAGATGCCAACTACATTGTAGCCCTCTCAACCTAGCTCAGCACTCCCTGAATTTGCCGTCTTCGCTAAATGCGCCTTTGTAACGTGTAAATAAACTTCTGCTCAGGTAAAAACAAGAAGTCGACCCCATCCAAGGTCGGAGGTGACCGTTTCATTCCTACTAGAAACAGCAAGCAGATGGACGTGGCGAGCTTCCTGGTTTCCAAAGAAAACGAGCCCGTTGAAGCATCTGCTGCAACTTTAGTAAGCTTAAAGATGTTATGTTTTTTTCTCCATATTTCCCCATGATTTGTTGCCATTAAACCGATACTTACAAACTACTTACTGTTTTAAGGAAAGCCAGAAGGCCTGGTCTGTGTCACTCAACGGATATGACATCGAAGAGGCTAAAATCCTTCATTTGGGGGGAAAACCTTTGAATGCCCCTGAAGGTACATAATATAGCTATTATATATATATATATATATATATATATATATATCGAACTTTTTGATGAAATTTGTAACTATTTTTGAGCTAATCTATTTTCTTTTTAAATATATAGGGTATCAGAACAACTTAAAAATCCTCTACAGTCAAGTTTCTACACCAGCCTCCACCAAGAAGACCAGATACATCTCATCGGTTCCTGACCGGATTCTGGATGCTCCGAATCTCAGAAATGATTTTTGTGAGCAATTTCTGTACATTTTTACTGAGGTGACATGGTAAATTACCAGTTACCTGCACGTATTATAGAAATAGAAAACTTTTACCTTTTCTTCTATCTTTAAACTACTAGGTTAATGTAAATTGTAACTGCACCAGAGAAAAGGTGAATGCACCCCTGCCAAATTGCTTTCAGCACAAGTCAGTGCAAGTTGTGTCATTCGAAATGTGTTTTGGGAGCACTATGGAACACACTCCTGTTGGGGTTCAGTGAAGGACTTATTCTTACACAACGGTTATCTGTTTTTGTGTTGTGTTATTACAAAAGATTTAAATTTGCTTGACTGGAGCAGTCAAAACCTCCTTACCGTGGCCCTTCACAACAGTGTCTACCTATGGGATGCCACCAAAGGGGAAATTGTCCTGCTCACCCAGCTGGAGCGAGAAGAGGATTACGTTAGCTCCGTGTCCTGGTCAAAGGAAGGCTTCTACCTTGCCGTTGGCACCAGCGATGGCAAAGTTGAGGTGATGCAGATATGTGGATAGTGACCTACTTTGAATGGCATTCTTGTCCCTTCTTTTGCTTTTTGTTAGTATTAAAACGACTTTCATGTTTGTTCTGCCTCTGTAGTTGTGGGATGTGGTGAGCAAGAAACGTCTGCGTTGCATGGCCAGCCATACCACCAGAATCCCGAGCCTGAGTTGGAACGATTACGTTTTGTCCTGGTATGCTCCAAGACAGTCCCGCGTTGAAAAAGTGACTTGCAACAGGAAGTTCAAAGAGTAGTTTAAACCAATTTAATCGATTTTGTCTTTCCGCCAGTGGCTCCAGATCCGGACATATCCACCACCACGATGTGAGGATTGCCAACCACCACATCTTAACGCTGTCCGGCCACGATCAGGAGGTGTGTGGCCTGAAGTGGTCTCCGGACGGTCGATACCTGGCCAGCGGAGGCAACGACAACAGGGTGTTTGTGTGGCAGGGGATGCAGCTTGGGAACGCACTGCATTCTTTCACTGAACATCAAGGCGCAATCAAGGTGACTTTTTATTTTATTTATTATTATTATAATATATTATATGTTTTAGGTACAATTTCAGGATTTCTACTAGGGCCAGGCGTATGTGTGTTGAAATACAAGTCTTTGCACGTCCTGCATGGCTATATAATCAATATAAAACAAAGTTTTCTTCACATGTTTTTTTAGGCTTTGGCGTGGTGCCCGTGGCAGCCCAGCATTCTTGCATCCGGAGGCGGCACCAGCGACCGGCACATCCGCATTTGGAATGTCAACAGCGGCTCATGCATTAGTTCAGTTGACACTCAGTCACAGGTAACCGTAGAGATAAACACACAATACTCTCAGTTCTGACTGGGCTCGGCATTGTGCGGTTCACTAGCCTTCTCTGAGTACTCCAACAAAAAAAAAACAAGCGTGCGACTGATGTGCAAGCTTTCCTCGCGTAGGTTTCGTCCATGGTTTTCGCCCCCAACTACAAGGAGCTTGTGTCTGCCCATGGGTATGCCCACGACAACATCGTCATATGGAAGTACCCCTCGCTCTCCAAAGTGGCCGAGCTCAATGGTAAGCCTACCGGCTGAATCACAAGGGGCCCTTTTGGACCCGTCCAAATTCATTGGTTTCATGCCATTTCTGTTCAAGGGGGAAGGGGCTGCAGAAGGTACATAACATGTTCTTTCTTCCTCAGGCCATGAAGATAGAGTATTGAACATAAATCTGAGCCCAGATGGCACCACCATTGCCACCGTGGCCAGTGATGAGACTGTCCGTCTCTGGAAGAGCTTTGAAGTAGATCCCATCCAGAAGAAAGCCAAGGAGAGGATGGGAATGTCTTCTAGAAGTGTCATTCATCAGTCAATTCGATGAGGCGACTGGAGTGATAGTCGATCAACTCTGTTAAATTATGTACAAATTCTTTTTTTTTTTATTATATTCTTCTGCAATAAAGTCATTTTTTAAATACTATTTTACTTCTGCATGTTTTCATCATGATGACAATTCAAGTTTAGGTGTTTTTAATAGTCTTTTTTTATATATATATATAAATGCTTTGTTTTGAGGTTTAGTTGTACAAGAGGTCTAGTTTCCCGTGTACACAAGTGTGGCTCATATTCTTATGTACATTAGCAATGTTTGTAAATTGTTCTCAGACCATCATGTAGTTAGGGTGTTTTCTGCAAATTTCTGCAATTCCAAACCTCAATTTGAAGTGTAAATTGGCTGATGTGGTTTGGCTTTGGTCATGAGAACTGCTTCAAGCCGTTGGCTGGCATATAGTCCAACTTGTAAAGGAAGGCAGTTGTAGCCATGTTATTTGACTCCAATGTGTTCAATGGTTGACGAGTAAAGTGCAAAACGGTAATTTATATCCACTACCTAATTTCAGTGAAAATTTAATCAAGCCATTGTGGACTTTAGAAAAGATTTATAAATAATACAATTGTAATAGGAACTGATGTTGGATGGATTAGGATATATACTGTATCTAGATTCTATTAATGAAAAACGTTAGAAGGGGAGACAGTTATCTACTTAAGCATCGGGCTTATCAATAGATTGAGATTTACGTTTATGTTCTTTCACAGTAGTGTCTGTAGTGTAAGACTGATAGTGAGATTGTCCCCAAAGACTCAGTCTAGAATCTTAATTACAAATGATGTAATCAAACACCAAAAGGATAGTCTTTTTTGCAAAAAAGTTTGCATTTTCTTGTGGCTGTCCCAACAAACTCAGGAAATATTGATATGTTCCGCAATGATATATTTAAAATTAAGTGAAAATCTCCAATGATATACTCGACACACTTTGACACGCCAAATGATTAATTAATTTTCCTTGAAATCAATGTTAATTTAATTAACTAGAAGAATCCTTGACAGCTGATTAACACTTCAGCCTGCCTATTGCTGATGGTCTTGATTTCATCATGGTACATTTCCAACTGTTGCCCAATCAAGTTTATTTGTCCGAAATGAAAGTACTACAGAACTGAAGCTAGACTGTATGCTTATTAATTCATGCTAATCAACATTTGATGTGTCTAAATATGAAACCTAATGTGTCAATGTGGATTTAGCAAATAATACATGTAACTTGTATGCATAATTAAACAATGCCACTTGGACACCTTTCCTAGATACAGAATCCATGCATTATCTAAAAATGTTTTTATTCAAAAGTTAAATAACAACAGAAAAAAGGTTTCGGGGGATTTGGCACGCGTACGCTATTCACGATACGATGAGGGGTATTTACATTATGTGCAGTTGAAATTGTACAAACATTTTTGTCACTTAAAATTTCTGTTTGACGTCAAGATATGTGACAAGGTCTCTTCTTAGTTATTATCCATAATAACCTACGAAGAAAACAGTGTGGCAACCAGGGACCAACTTCTAAATCCGTCACGCCACTCGTTTTCCCAGAACTGTGCATAAATATATATAAAAAATATACAACTGAAGAGAAAGAAAAAAAAAGCGGTTAAGAGTCACGTGTTGGAATGGGTGGCATTCGCGGAGGCTCTACTTCGCTCTGGTGCGCCAGGCCATCCTCTAGACTTCCTTCACTTTGCCTAAGGTGGCGTGGCCGTTGGCGTAGTGGTGCGCGGCTCCGTTCCCCTGCGGCGCTCCGTTCGCCGGCGGCGTCCCGTTGGGCGTCGCGGTAACGTGGCCGTTGGCGCAGCCGTTCTGTTTCGGTGCGTCCTCTTTGCGCGCGGGCAGCCGCTTCCCCTTCATGTAGGCCTGGATCCAGAAGTTGGAGAAGAGGACGAAGAAGAACGTCCCGTACATCCAGATGAGGTGGATGTACATGGGCACCTGGTAGTCACATTTCTCCATGAAGTAATACTGGCTGATGTGCACGGAGACCAAGATAAACTGGGCCTAAGGAAAGGGAAAACATTTTTCCATAGGTCTTTTTTGTGGACTATGATCTCGAATCTTTCTTTCAAGAGAGCTTTGACTTTGTCTATGCTAAATCACTGTAGGTATATTACACACACACACACACACACACACACACACACA
>JAVQJS010072753.1:0-10716 GCA_036024795.1 Galaxias rostratus
ATAAACAATTTACTGTAAACTCATAAGCCAATTCACACTATTGATTTTCTTGTCTCTCTTACATATCGAAGTACTGTAAAAGCTGTTTGATTCATCACAAAACCATCAAATCACAGACCATTATGTCTTCGGCATTACTCTTTGCCTCCATCTTGACCTCTAAAAGCTGCAGGGCAGAGTCAAGGTCATCCATAGCAGAACAAGATGACTTCAGCTGTGACTCTGACTGAGAAACCTTATCAATGTGATACTGTAAGAAGTAAGAATAAATACAATTACTTATTTATTAGTCTATTTGCAGTAAATTCTTTCTCAGTTTTACATAAATATTAACCTGCAGGGCACCAAAAAGCATCATCTCTTCCTCCGTGCAATCAATGTTCTCCAGCAAGATGGCCCAACGAGCTTGTTCATACAACTGAGTCAAACGAACTGCATCATCCTACATAGTTAACACAGATGTAACGTCATCAATCCAAAAAAAGTACAATAAAAAGAAAACCAATTTAAGGTACAAAAATGATATTATTTTATAAAAGAGACCAACACAGAAGCTACCTGAGACATCATCCTACCTTGGGCACCAGGTTATGGAAACAATAATATTTGAAGCATAGCAAAAGCTTGTCATCCTCCTGCACACCTTGCTGCAGTAGACAACGAGATGAGTCGAGCCATCTTTTTAATAAAACACAAACAAGGAAAATGACATAGCACAACTTAAAGCATAAAGTATGCACTCACTTTCATAAACATACATTGACTATAGGCACAGAGAGAAAGACACACAGTCACCTGCTTTGCAGTTGTGCTTTTTCAACCAGGCCGGTAGGATGATGCATCTTACTAATGGCCTCAGGGGCAGGAGCTTGGGAGCTGACAGACAACATCTTATACATGGCTTCAGTGTCAGGTGAGGCAGCAAAATGCACGGGCATACCATTGGCTAGTGTGAGAACAGGACCTGTTGGTACAACAGGTGAAAGAAAAATATATTATTTCTCTGCATGTATTATGGCGCTAATATGTCATCTATATTAAGTTAAATACAAAACAATAATAAGCAACTTGTGTATGTTAATTTGAGTCTGAGTAGACGTTTTGTCTAACCTGATCTGTACTGAAGTTTTGTGAAGTCATGTACTTCCTGTTCTGGCCACTCTTGTTTCTTTTTCTTTTCTTCCACAGGCCTCAGCAAAGATAGTTCCTCTGGGTGATGTATGTCTGAGATTGACAAAATACGACTTAACTCGGTTCTACTAGATTCTTTGTTTTATAAAATATGCTAAATTACCCTTGCTTCACTTTAGCAAGACATATTATGTTCATATTTTCTCAATTATAAGTCAAATGTGATGCGCTGTGCAGTGCATTGCCCGGCACAACTTAATACTGAACTTGAATCAACTTACTGAGGAGGTGACATATGGCTATAGTAGTTTGGAAGACTGGAGTAGAGAAGCAGGCTCTGAGCCTTAGATTCAGTCCATTAGGTAGAATCAGCTGCAGTGGCTTGTGCTGAGAAACCAGGGTAAGACGGGCGTCTGCGTGGATCCCACACTTCTCAAGGGTCCAGGATGGCTTTAGCAGCCACTGCTGTTTCTGCTCCCACCACAAGGCATGGTCTGACCAATCCTTCTTGATCTCTGTTAAATACAAAAGAGAAAGGGGATGTGTGTCACAAAGTTTTTTTTTTAAGTGGTCGAAATTTTACGGTGTTCCTGTAGAAAGATTTTTTGTATTAAACAAAGTAATCTTTTCATACTAGGTCTACAATTAAAATTATATATAAAAAAATATACAAAGATTTGTATATCTTTGGATCACAGAATATACAAAAGTAGAGGCGTGCCACCATGAATTCAATTTTTACTTTGCACTTTTAAGCCAGAACTCACGAGTCTTCTCCACAATTCTAAGGATGACCTCTCCTATATGTATGTCAGAGGTCACAGTAACTTTGAGGGGCAGGGCCTCTGGGCCCAACTCATCCACTGTCACGGTCAAATCCCAAGCTGCCATGATTTGCTCCTACAACACAAACACATCATTAGACAGGGATGACAGGAGGACAGGGTTTGCCTATTATAATACCTCAGCCTATCAAAAGAAAATGCCCAGGGACTGCTAATGAAACTAATGAAACTTCTCAATTTCTACTGCGTGATTGCTTGACACTTTAATATACGGTATGTAAAAAAAAGCTACATTTATTAAGAATTATTTCATTAACAAGGAAAGCAGCACATACGTTGGTTGTGTTACCCTTATCCAGAAACGGTACTGTTGTGCCAATGCCATAATATTTTTCAACAATATTCTAGACTTCCATCCATCCATCCATCCATTATCAGAACCGCTTATCCTATGCAGGGTCACGGGGGGCTGGAGCCTATCCCAGCTTACTTTGGGCGAGAGGCAGGGTACACCGTGGACAGATCGCCAGTCCATCACAGGGCTAACACATAGACATACAATCTCTCACACACACATTCACACAATTTAGAGTCACCAATTTACCTGCATGTTTTTGGAATGTGGGAGGAAACCCACGCTAACACGGGGAGAACATACAAACTCCACACAGAAAGGCCCTCAAGTGGGATACGAACCCAGGACCTTCTTACTGTGAGGCAACAGTGCTAACCACTGCGCCACCGTGCCGCCCGTATTGTAGATTTACGACAGCTAAATTTGATTACATACAAAGACAACATTTAATTACATCCCAAAAAGTTGCCATCAGTAAAAAAAACTTTCTGTTCTCGTGGAGACTAGCACCAATGCGCTATCAACACATACCGAATGAGAATTGTTGGTTTCTTACCTATTCTGTGGCTTCAATCGATGTCTGGTCAGGGTAACACCAGGTGGTCCCAGCTTCTGCCACAGAGTAGCAAGTTGTATGAAACTTGTGAAATGCAATCTATATTACTTCCTCTTGTTTTATATTTTCTCTTTCTTAGTGACTGTGGTCTCATCCTGTATGCAAGCAAGTAATGTCAAGAAAAAAATGTCTGTTCCGCTTTCACCGTCTGCACTGCATGGTCTTGTGGTTTGGTTTGACAGAGGAAGTCTCTAAAACCAGACCAACATTCACATGGGTCTCAATCCCGATGTAGCAATGCAAAATCCAAACCAGAAAACAAATGATGTATATGCAAATGTTACCATTTATAAATTATTTGAAATGAAGTAATCTGAATTAATGGTTGACATAAAGTCAAATGACCTTTTGTCCTGAATGCTAATTGGCCCCTTTGATGAAGATTAGCAAACGGAGGTATGAAAAAGGCTTAGCTAATAATAATAGTTAACATTAATCAAATATGAGTAAGTATCAAAGCTGTATCAATATTAATGTCATTCATAAAAATGCGGTTACAATCAAGTAAGTGTTTATCACTGCTGGTAGTAACATTTGGTTAGCTCTAGCCCCAGTTACAGTTTAATGTAAACCAATGCATCTCCTGTGGGCTAAGCCCCCCCTGTCCTTAAAACCTAGCGACGCCCCTGGTGTGGACATTTCAACAGCATTAATAAAGTCGGATCATGGCAATGTTTTCCCATAAATAATGTTTAGGGTTAAAGTGCCGTATTGAAACTAACTACACCAAAATCTGATATTGCACCGCAATAAAAAAAATCTTAACGCATTGCTCATTCTAATGGAGCTGTCATTCTACATTAACCTATTAAGCACAGCAAAATAGCTATAAAAATAATGCCTACCTTAATTTCACTCTCTTGAGGCAAACAAATGTATAGCACAATCTAAGATTTGTTCAATTAATTCAAACTGTTCTCAATGAATAATTGTTTTTGACTCAGTAAGAAAAAAATCTAAAATCAAAAATCTATACTTGTGTAGAACATATTGAAACAGTTGACAGAAGCAACATTATCTATTCCAGTTGTTTTTATAATCTACTTTTGTGAAAATTATTCTCAATTTATGTTTCGTACTATAAGAAGTATTTTTTACCTATTTTTTAACTAGATACAGTCAATTCAAAGAACAAAAGAAATGAATATGTAGATCTTAGAAATACATTGATATATTTGCAGAACAGGGGTAATTCACTTGTACATATACGTCTTTAGTTTTTTCTTTTCACATCACTTGTGAGTGCCATTTAATTAAAGGCTAGCTGTTACCATGGAGGTCAAATAATGAGATGTCTAATAATAATAGGTGTGTTAATCATATGCCATGACAAACCATGACAAACAAAGACCAAGGCAATTTTGGAAATGCCGTTCACAAAAGAAATTCAAGTAAATAACCTTAGCCATAACTTACAAAATAAAAACAAACTCATATGTATAAGAGTCTTGTGAGACTTTTTTTTTTTTTTTTTGCCAACTGAGGTTACTCCCAACAGCCTGGATGTATTCTTAATATGACAGTATCATGTGTGGAATTGATATAGAGAAATCAACACACAGCAATGCAAGAAGATTGGAACACTAAATCGATTTTATAGTGCAACAAAATAATGAAAAACAGTGTGCTGAAGATTTATACCAGTAAAATGTGTAAAGAAAGAAAGACCTTTCTTAGTCTATACAAGATTAACAACACCGGTCATAAACCAGAAATCTTAAATCGTAGGAGCTGGGAAAACTAGATCTTTCAGAGCTAGAACCTCTGTAGAAAAGCCAATTGATTAAGCACAGATGGTTCTGAAGACGTGAGAACATGGCAACTTCTTCATTCACAAACCACTAAAGTTTGTAGGAAATAGTGGAGTGGTTTCCTCTATCCTGCATTTGACACTTATCAGAGATTTTGTCAATACCACTCGGATTCGTTTTGGGGCAGATCTGTGGTAAGCCTAAAGATTGGAGGCGAGAGGATGGTTAATCTCTTAGATTCTTAAAAACAGTGACATGAAGCAAGGAAAGACATCACAGATCTATGGTTTGAGTAAGATGGGACGGGTCGGGCAACATAAATTTGAAGGTGGATGTGATAAGATGCTGCTTTATCTGGAGGGAATGGCATTTCGATGCACTTCGGTCTTGTCGTATATCTTCTTGAATCGGGACATTTTCGCTCATTACCGAATGGCTATCAATCCCACATCTATAAGTTTCTGGATCTTTTGAGCAATAACTGGGTTCTTTAAGTGACTGGGAAAATCAGCACAAAGATAGAGAAGAAAGGGTTGGAGGAGGGGAAGGGGACAAAAAGAGGAGGACAAAACGTTAGTGACCCATAACAGCACTACACTTTGACAATGCACAACAACAAAAAATGGAGAGTACGCGCATCAACCCAAAGAGGTGAAGCTTACTCGCTGAGTGCCTGAGGGTCCTTCTGCATCTGCTCCAGGATCATGCGCATGGCCGGGTCACTCATGATCTGCTGCACCTCGGGGTCACCCATGGCCCTCCTCTTGACGTCCTCGGGGCTGTCGTTTCGCCCGGCGTGGCTCATCATGCAGCGCTGCAGGCCCTCGGTGGCTTCCTGGACGAAACCAACAAAAAAAAGGGGTGGTGGGGGACGGGACGCATGCAGGCAAGACAGATGGATCAACCATATGAAGAAAAATAGAATGAGGGGAAAAAAAACAACAACACTTTATGGAACTAGATCTGGACTTTTCTTGCAACACCAACTATTGTACCTTTGAGGAGGAATCCAGGTCCATAGCCTTCTGGTAGGCGTCCATAGCTTTAGTGAAGTCTTTCATGGCCTCCAAAGCGGCGCCCTTGCGCGTGTAACCTTTGACTGTGTTAAGAATTTTCTTTTTCAGTATTTTCCTATTTGGCAATTGATGATTGTATTGACAATGTAGCCAGCAAGTCATTTACAACAGCACATTTATCACATGTAATTAAGTGAGAGTTTGTTACATACTGAAAGTGGGATCAAGTTTGATGCAGTCTTCACAATCCTAAAGATGGGAGAAATAAAAGTTTGCTGTTATATTCAAGATAAAATATTAAGGTTGTTATCTACCAACGTCTAAAATAAAAACAAGTACGGAATGTCGCTAAACTCTGAGCATGCTAGGACAGGTTCAGTGTACTGCACCTTCAGAGCCAGTGGAAACTCCAACAACTTAGTGTAGCAGGCAGCTCTGTTACTGAAGAGCTTGGCGTCTCCAGGGTTCCTTTTGATGGCCTCCGAATAATGTTTCATGGCTAAGGGGTAGTCTCCTTAAAGAGAGAGAAGAAAACACATTGAGTCGAGAAGGGACTAACTGCCTACTAAGCTCTTCACGAGCAACTCCATGAGGCATCGTTTTATACATGATGCATGAACACAAACAAACCTTTTTGGAAGGCATCGTTTCCCTTGTTCTTTTCTTCCAGGGCTAGATCAGGGTTGATGTAAGCTAGTTTCTCTCTCTCCTTTAACATCTTCTCCGCCTAGAGATTAAACGAGTGGGGTACGTGCAAATATGTGGTCAGTAATAGTCCCCGTAGTAAACATCCCCTGGGTACGGATTAAAGAAGAAGAAAAACACAATGTACCTGCTGGCACTTCTTTAGGACATCAGGAGTGCGGTGCTCTGTTAGACTCTTGTTGAAGAATTGGACTGCCTCAGTGTATTTCTCCTGCTTGAAATGGGAGCTTCCAATCCTGGCCAAAGCCCTGAGAGAATTGGAAAAGAAGACATGAAGCACAGGGTCTGGTATTGACACACCACGTGACTCGGTCTCTGATATCACTTTTGGCAAGTCCGAAGCTCAGCACTCAGGCACATGGGAAACCACCCAAAAAAATAAATAAAGTAATTCAATGTCGGGAACGAGAGGGTCATTTATCCTGAACTCAGGCAGCAGCATCCTGTGTTGGAGGATGTAGAGTGCACTCACGGTCCCAGCCCAGTGGGCCGACTCGACACACTGGGCCTCGTGGGTTCACAGAATGAGGTCCGACCGGAGTGGTACTCACTTTGCAATTTGCCTGTAGTCCTCGCGGTTCTCTCGGCCCACGTCGATGGCCTTCTCACAGAGCTCACGGCACTTCTCGTAGTTGCCCTGCTCAAAGAACACCGCTGGGATGGAAATGTAGTGGGGTCAATTTGGGAGGAGAGGGATGCCTCAAAAGCTAAAGCAAAAGTACATGTCACAGATGCTTGTGTCTATATTATTACATGAAATCAGTAATCAGCATATATCTTTTCAGTATTCAATCTATTCTAGGACCACGTCCACAGGTTGAGGGGTACATCAACTGACTCCGATTAGCGACAGTCAGTTAGAACTTTCACTAACAAAACATGTATTACCTGCTTGATTGGAAATGTAGGCCATGTTGGTGGGGTCATGGTTGACAGCAGCTTCATAATGTTTTAGCGCTGTGGCAAAATCCTTATTCTTGTATGCAGCATTTCCCAACTCTTTCTCCTTCAGGGCCTGTCCAATTACAAAAAATTCATAGGATTATAAATAGGAATAGCCAGTAGCAGGATTCTTCTACCTGGAGTACAATCATCAAACACCTCTCACAACCTTGGACACAATTCCACTACATATTTCTGCACAACGCCCTCCTATTTTTTATGCCCATAATGGTTATTACAGTGTTCTCCACCAATGTCTTTAATATGTAAATCAAAAGGTTAGGTAACCAAACTTCGGCTCAATGGCCTTGGAGCATTACAGCTAACACTGGGGACATCATTCTAAAGGTGTTCGGGTGTGACCACGACGAGGGTATCGTAACACTGACACCACCGGGTTGTGAATTTGTTCACCTGTTTCTTGTTCTCAGGCAGGTCTTCTTCCTTAGGAGGGGGCGGCTGGGTCTCTTTGGGTTTAGGGGGTGGGGGAGGAGTGGGCTCATCATCCTCGTCCATTCCAGCAAGGTCCAACCCCAGTAGCACAGAGAGGGTGGTCATAACTCTGGGATCTTGTAGCTTCCTGATGAACACACAGGAAGAAAGAGACGGTGTACAGGAAGAAAGAGACGGTGTACTTCTCAAGCTGTTTTATTGACAACGAGAAATTGGGTTCGCCTGTGAATCGAGATTGACATTCTTGAACTTCAGTGACATAAGACGGGGCATGTGCTATTGGCAGATCAGATTCCTTCGAGTGAGTAAAACATTAAGTCATTTGACAACATCTAATATGTTTTAATGTTATTTATTTATTGTGTAACAATTCCATATACTAAACAACTGTGCATCAAATTTAAAAAGGCAAACAAGTGTGTTTGAAAGCGCAATGATGTCCGATGACACAAAACCGCCTTATCTTGAAATGTTAAGATGTTTCGTATCAATGGCAACATGGTACTCACATGCCAAGCTCAGATGGCTTGTCTCTTAGCTGCTCCAACAGCTGCCTGTAGCTTGGGTCTTTCATTAAGGCATGGGTCCGGGGATCACTCTCCAGCTTCTCAAACAAGTTGGGGATTGCAAACGGGTTCATCATCTTTTTCTCTAAAATGACAAAGTCAGGATTAGACATTAAGAACAGCCATTTCTACATATTTACAGAGACACCCTAATCCAACTAATATCCCGATAAGAGTTAAAAACAAAAGATCTTAAAACAAACCACAAAATAAACTCTAAAAGACTGATATGTTTGTCGATACAGCGCGGTATATACTTAATCTTTGTCTTCTTATTTTTCTAACCTGCTAAGCGGGCCTCAATGTTCTGAAGACCCTCTTTGAGCTGCTGGTTGCCTGGTTCTTGTCTGAGTCCTTCCTGGTACGTTTCTTTGGCACCCTCCAGTCGTCCGAGAAACTCTAATGCAGCTGCTTTTCGTGAGTAACCCTGTGTTGCAAAACAGTGCGGTGGGAGTTATAACCTCGTCACGTTATGCTATAATGGATCACCTTCCGAAACAAAAGCCGTGCATCAACACACCTTGCCCCAGTCAGGCTTGATCTTGATGGTTTGAGAGGCATCTTTGAGTGCATTCTCATAATCTCCTTTCTTGGCGTAGGCAGCTGAGCGGTTGCTGAAGAGGACATGGTTGGAAGGGTCGAGGGCTACGGCTTCAGTGTAGCAGCGGACCGCCTCCTCAATTTTGCCAGCACTCAGTGCTTTGTTGCCTTGATCTTTTAACTGTGCTACCTGAGGGCACAGAAAACGGGCAGGTAGTGAATTTCAATGACCGTCAGTTTAACAGTATTTTTAAACAGATTATCATTTAACAGTCAGATAGAAGTTACCTTTTCTTGTACTACTCACATCTAAACCAGAGATAGGTCTACTATCTTTTTAATGAACAGTTAGATACTAAAGCGCGAGAAGGAATGGTTAATCTATGTGTGTCGACAGATTACAGTTCTGATACACAATATAGTTTCGGAATTTTAGTTGTGTGAGCCATCTGGACTACATATTGTTGTTTATCAGAGACACATTAGACGGAGACTTCCTTCTTTGTAACGTTTGCTAAACGTGTTGCCTTTCAAATGACGTTGGCGAATTCGTTCCCTGGTCTAAGATGATAAACCCCTTGACATGGCCTTGGCATGAAAATACTGTCTTATTTATTTTGGCTATGTCTTTGGTCACTGGTGAACGACAACGCTGCTAAGTTGCGCACCACTCAGTAACCTTGGCTAGCAATTGACATTATATGCACCTAGCAAGGTATACAATACATACATGTAGTATGTCTAGCGGTCAATCAAACGTTAGCTAGCTATCACTGCAAACTAATGTAGGCTTGTGAAGAAACGCAGCAAACCCTGTCAGTTGGTATGCATCGCAGTGAAGGAAAGCTAATGTTGGATAGCTTGTCTGTTAGATAGCTAGCGATAGCTAACAATGAAAACTGACACATTACCCGAGTACCGGTAGCAAGCTAGCATGCAGTAAGTATTACAGAGTAATCATGATCATAATAATTAATCAAACAGTGATAATGATTATAATAATATATATAGTAACATTTTCTAAAGAAAAATATATTTAAATGGTATAAGTGACAGTTGTTGTCTACTCACTTTCTCCATGGCAGCTGAGACCATGAGGTTCCAGAAACTACTGTGGATGAGCGCCGCCCCCAACGAAATAAGCAGTTTGGTTGCCATGTTTTGTATAATATCCGCAGCATTGCACTCTCATATTTTCCTATATTGTGTAATGTGAAAGTGCAGAAGTTATCAAAGCTTCCCTCTAATAAAATACAATCATTAAAAAAAACGTCTTACAATACCTGGTGGAGTATAGCTCAGCATATCACATAGATAAAACAATTTTATGAAGGCAACCCTGCACACCATAACCTTGGGTCGATGTTTACCTCGGTTAATGTAACTGTTAGGTGATTGGTTTAAATTTTGCTTTTGGTGAGTGCTAAACCAATAAAAATATCTCATGATTCAATTGCGTTGAATAAAGCAACTCAAGCTCTCGAACTCTTTCTAGAAGTACATTCTAGTTCATTCTGTGAAATCATATAGATGTTATGACTCAAACAGAGACCCATCTTGTGTTCGTTTTATACTGTTATGTGATATTGACAAGTTTTTTTTGTATTTTGTTGACATGTATTTAAGAACTGTACGAATAAAAAATACATGTGTAGATTCACAGGCTTCACTTTAAAACTTAGTTACCTTAAAAAAAATAACATGTCCGGATTATTTCACCACGTTGCAATAACAGATATTTATTTATCAATTATCGGAATGTATTTATTATCTGCGAGCAAAGTAAATTAACAAATAATGAAAGAAAGAAATAAAGAAAGAACAAAAGAATGAAAGAAAGAAAGAAAGAAAGAAAG
>JAVQJS010072791.1:0-10402 GCA_036024795.1 Galaxias rostratus
TGTTGTGAGTGTGTGTGTGTGTGTGTGTGTGTGTGTAAGTGTTGGGTGCAGTGATGCACTAAAAACATACAGAGTGAGCCAAAGGCCAAAGCCATTAGAACGTGTGAGTTTTGGTAGAGAAAGGCTGACAAATCTCTGCTGATCTGGATTACCTACGACAAATGCAATGACTATAGGAAGGTGAATAGTAATCCCTGCCAGCCCCGACCTTGATCTGAAAATCCCACTGTTTATCATTTTACAGGAAACCTTGAATACTTTTTATAAAACGGATAATTAAATGCTGTACATGCTCGACAAAATGGTATGTACATATTATATGTTCGGTTTTTAAAATGGAATTTAACCTGAATGATTAATGAGCCATACTGCACTCACTTAATCATACTCCCTCTCACCATGTGCCACTTCATGCTGCTTTTTTGGTCAAACAAATGAAGGTTTTATACCCTCCCAAACATCTTGTGTATTAAATCTTAAAAATATATGTATAAAAAATATATAAAAGCTCAAATATTTTTGGAAACTATAAACTTCACTGACCTGAGCTGGCATTGCTGATATCAAAGAGGAAGAATATACAGTGATAAAAAAAATGATAGGTTTTTAAACATAATTAGGGTACGAGCGTTTGTCAGTTTGGATAAAACATGTTTCCTCGTGGTGGTGGTAAAAATCCTCTTGTCTTTTGACTAGATTTTAAGGTGGATATAAAAAGTGAAATGGACATAGTACAAACAATTATTCCCAAAAATAATTCAATATTAGACGGCTACGAAATGACTTTAAAACTGTATCGTATCAGTAGAAACACTAAAGATACTTTCGAATGTACCAGTCTAAACAATAACTATTCGATCAAATAGAAAGCTAGATCTTTTCAAGTTGGCCGTTTCTTCACAAATCAATACAACCTCACCACAACATCTCCCTTTGGAAGTTGTGAGATGGATGGCACATCTAAAAGGAGGGGGGGGCAGACTTACAAAGAGAGAGACAGAGAGAGAGAGAGAGATATAGAGAGAGATAAAATAAGAACAAAGGAAGAAGGGAGAAAACAATAAAAGAAAAGAGAGTCGCCACTGCTGAGGCGGAGAGCGGAACAAGGGAACAGGGGGATATGAGTGGAGCGAGGGATCGAGCCGGAGAGATAAGAGGAGAGGAGGAGAAAAGGAGAGATAAGAGGGGAGGAGGAGAGCGAGAGGAGGCATGGGGAAGACACAGGCTCGGGCTGCAATGACAGCAGATGTAACAGAGGGCTTTTCCACGCTGACAGAAGGCTTTCCTCCAGGCTTCTCTGTCAGCTTCACAACCATGTCGGCTAGCCATGCATCATGACTTAGATATGTCACAGGGACACAACCGCTTGTCATGAACTGGGATCTCTGTGTTAGCCGCAACAATGGGGAGTCTGTCATTGACTACTGCTGCCTTTTGAACTGGGCTCTTTGGTTTCAACCCAGGGAGAAGGAACTCGTCAAGGATTGGGTCCATAAAGTAATAATGTAACTGCTAGCAACAGTTAGCTACGGGACTTGATGTATGCCTTTGAACGATCAGCTCGACATCAAGCGAAGGCTTTCTGTGTCATCTCTTTTAGAATTGTATTATTCTCACATGGACAGCCATTCTGAGGACTATGCGTTTCTTTTTACTCCGCTCCAGAGAGTGTAGTTTGTAAAGGAGATAGGCTTATTGTTCAGTCTACCTCCATTTTGCAAAACGTTCAAAGCCCAACTAATGCCTGGCTACAGCAGAGGTCAGAAGAATCAATCAAGGTGAAGGACTTGAAATCAAATTACTTCCTATCTAACACGGGAGTTATTAAAATGCTAGATCGTTTCCCGTGAATAAATGGGATTCTAATCGATTCCTCGGACTAAACTGTGCCGGGAGGGAGTCCAGCAACAGTACTCACAGTTCCAGAAGACACCATAGAGAGAGAGATGACTGGTCAGTCCATCGCAGGTTATGGCTCCGTTGTTAGAGAAGCCTTGGCCCTGGGCCCCCCCCGCCCCGCGCCCCGCACCTCCCCCCCCTCCCCCCTTTACATCCTCTCTGGGTCACGTCCTGGTGGAAAGCTCTGGAGAGGCAAGGAGGGACTCTGAAATAGGACACGCTCTGTTCCAGGGGAAGGAGGAGCAGTCGATGTGTGTCAGGGCTCCAGATCTGGGAGGCAGCACACACGCGTCCCCGGCCCTGCCGCCTTCACACCGGGAGGCTTTGCCTGAGGAGAGGAGAGGGAGAGGGGGTTAGTTAGGACGACAGGGCCATGAAGGTGTTCGACGGGGCTTGGAAAGGTTTGGTCTGATTCACATTCATTGAAGGCCCATGAAAGTGTTCTATCATCGTCAGTGGAAGTGCCGGGTCTGTTAACTACACCACACCGACAAGGCCTAACTGCAAACGTCCGCCGTTGTGCAAGATGAGTGTTCACGTGTAATTCAGGCTCACACTCCGTGGGTGATGTAAGCCATGAGTAGAATTATGAAAGACGTGCAAAATAACAGCGACAGACAAGACCTCCTAACAGTGCTGGGCACACTCAAAGATGGCACCCCCAAAAAGTGTTACACACATTCAACGAGGGCACAGCAGAAGTAATCCATGCTGCGTTGCATGCATTTCATTACATTTATATGCGTTAATACAGTAGCATGACCAAAAGACTTCAGTCATAAATTACTGTTACGTTGAACTAATCTGTTTATACGTTGTCCTCATTCATATTTCAAATTGCTAATATGTGAATAGCGGGCCGTGTCACAGAGGAGCATTTTGGAATCAGCCTGCCCTCAGCTCAACACAAAGGCTTGACTGTGACGTTTTCATGTTCGGGTGGTCCGGGGTGTGAGGGAGAAAACAAGGCCCTCAGCCCCCCCCCACTCACTCACTCCCACTCGAACCAGGATCATTCCACCCACAGGTGGGAGAGAGACACAATGCCACACTGTTCCCAGGCTGTCAGCCAACTAGTGGACCAGACAGAGCAGTGGAGAGGTGGATCGGTCCAGCTGGAGGAGAACCCCCCTCCCACACCAACCCCCCCCTTTCAGAGTCAGGCTGGGGGTGAATGGCCCGAGAGAATCAGCTGGCCGCTAACAGAATGTTGTTGTTTTTTTATGTAATCAAACTGAAGAGGCAAAGTAATAGTGAGTTGAATGGTTGTTATCCTAAGATCTAGCCATTGACATTTGAAATGCGCTGTATAAATATCATGTATTATTATTACTATTTTGATAAGACAAAAGATTAATATTCTTGTAAAGACATTTTGTCTTTAAGATATTTGCCTGTGAAGACCTTCACTAAAATGAGCTGCTTGAATTAACACAGTAAAACCTCATTGAGGATGGCAAGGCTTGTCCTACAAATGTATATGTTATTCATTTGTATACATGTTAGCAGCTGATGATGAGTTTATCTGTTGATTAAAGCTAAGCTGAACCGTATCGGTAGGCGCTTAATACATGTAGCATTGAGTAGCTCTGTGAATCTGTTTGTCAATGATGGCATAGAGTCGCTGTAGTACTAACCAAATAAGTAGTTGGAAACATAAGACTTTTTCTACTTGAAGTAAGTGTTTAAAAATGAAAAAAATAACGTAATCAAATAATAAGTAACAGCTGATTGTTCCTACTTTATGGAGGAACTAAACTAACCGGCACCACAGAGGTGAAGAAGCCACTCATAAATCACTTCTGGTCAAGTCATGCAAACACAGATCTTATTAGAAGAGCTGCCAATCACAGACGAAACCAAACCTATCCCGGGAGGAAATGCTCATGTTAGCAGTAATCTCCAGAGCTAGAAAGGCTTGTGCGCCCATATGAAGTCCACTCACATCCTTTAAAGAGATGAGCTGGATTATGGGTTCAAATGAAGTTGAACAAAACTTAGATATTGCTTTAATCATTACACACAGCACTATTATGTATTTACTTCAAAGTAGTACTATTCTACTTTTTTGTAGAAGTATTTTAAGTGGAAATAAAAAAAATTTTAACATTCAAGTATTGTCCTAGTCAGAGTGCTGTAGTGAACGTCCTAGTCAGAGTGCTGTAGTGACTGACAGGTATTAATGGTAAGTTTACCATGTGACACGTTTCTGTATTTCATGGAATGCTCTTCAAATAGGTATACGGGTAAAAAGGTAATTGTCATGTAGATTCTAAACTGTTTCCCTGTCAGGCTGCAGGGAGCCAGGAGAGGACGGAAGGATCTGCCAACAACCATGTGTTTGTTGTTTTTGTTGTAATTGTAAGGATAATCCGTGTGGGAAATGAACGACCTGTTTTTCATACACGGACAGCAGCATGGGGATTGTATTGATGCTTTTTTACGGAAGGATTTAATGTGGTTGTATTATCATCCGCCGTTAAATGCCGTAATATCCATTTTTCATTTTTAAACTTAAGCAAGTGAGAGTGTTGCCGCTTCAAACACATATTTTTCTTCATACGCTTCTACGGTGATGTGTTTTGTGGGTGTTTTACAGCAGGAAGTGGTGCCTTGATGGGTAGAAGTTCATTAGCTCGAAAGTGCCGGTGGTGTCTTTGACCACACACATGCTTTTGAGTCCGTCATTTACCCAGTTCACTTTGTGGCTCGGGAGTTGACTCCTTTCTTTGCTTGCTCAAATAACACACGTTTTATATGTTGTGCAGCTCATCCTGCATACAGTTTACCCAACAGACAATTTGGGAAATTTAGGTTCCTGTTTCTGTTCCTGGTGGAGCTGTATAGAGAAAAGGAGTGGAGCTGTAATTGCAATGATTATATTGGTCGGTCCCTGGTGCTTCCTGGACTGTGGCCTAGAAGTGTCATTTTCAGTCCTTCAAACTTCAGGGTGGAGATCAGTGAAGTCGGTGGTTGATGGTTTCCTCTAGTTCTACACCCACACCGTGTGTGCAGGCCATGCTTTGGTTTGTCAAAGCATTATAATATACGATCCCAAAGTTACAGTGAGTATAATGTCAGCGTTTCGTAGGCATGGCATAGGAACTAGACACAGGACGTGGTCAACGTGTGCTTTTATAAAACGATAGAACTGCAGAAACAGCTTGCTTGTAATTGTATAAGATTGCGTAGTAATTAGGAGCATCCATTTTGTTGCATGCGATTCTGATGCTTTTCTATTGGTGTACACGGTACTTATGTCTTTAGTGCTAGTGGTACAGTAGGAAGCTTCTCTAGCTGGGGTCTGTGTTGACTAATAATAATAATAATAATAATGCATTTTATTTCATTTTTACTAGGCCGCCCTGCTCGAACAGGCACACTGTCTTATTCATGATACCACAGCCAAAGTTGTATTTTGTCACAATGAATTCACTAATACTTCGCGCTAAGTAAAACAAGCGTTTTGTTTTAATATTTAATTGAAAATCTGTTATGTTTCACTTTAAAGATAACATGTTGCGCACCTACTGGACTTGTTCTATCGAGGAGACTCTTCCAAATAAACAGCAGCCAGGCAGGGTATTAATGATGAAACGGACATGATACAGGAGGCGTATATCGAACATGATCTATAACAACAGCCAAGCAGAGTGTTAATGATGAAACGGACATGATGCAGGGGGCGTATATCGAACATGATCTATAATAATAATAATAATAATTCATTTTATTTATATGGCGCTTTACAAAAACCAAAGTCGCTTTACAAAATAAACATTACAGGACAAAAAAAATTTTTTACTGTAAAGATGGAGTAACAAATAGACAGACGAGAGAATAACAAAGACAACAACAACAGTTCTAACTAGAAGTATGACACAAAATTAGAAGATCCCTGGAGTGGATTCTAAACAGAGTTAACTGGGGTATGCTATTAAACTATACATGTTTTCTTAAGGATGCTTTCATGGCTCAGAGGGCAAAAAGCGATAACATGAATAGTTTAATCAAAAGATTACAGCTTATGTAAAAAAAGCATTTTTACCTTGACAACGTTCGGTTGAAGATGCGGAAAAATGTATCAAGTTATTTTGTGTACGGAATCCATCAATGCATGTACAATTGAAGCTGCCTACAGTGTTAGTGCAGTATGCATTATCCCCACAGATTAAAACACTGTAATCTTCATCTTTGTCGTCCCTGTGACATTCGTCAAAATCTTAATTCAGAAACATAGATTTAGGTAAGTTCAGAAAACACTGTAACAGTATCATTTGCTATGACATGATAGTACGACCATCAATATAATAATCCAATCATAACACAGCAGTGTGGTCAAATTGTGCAAGTATGATTTACATGAACTAATATAATGAAGACGTGGTCTTACCATGGCAGCCTTTTTGGCCCTTTTTTGTCTGATAGCCCTCAGGACATGCCTGGGCAATTACCAGGGACAACTGTAGAGCTGCAGCAGGAGAAATTGAGTTAAATCTATTTGATGTAGAATAATTGTCCTTTTACCACAGTTCACCATAAAAGTGCAGTCACAAATCATTTCAAACAATTATCAGAATGAACAATCAATGGAAACATAAAAGCGTTGCAGTCCTCAAATACTTCAGTTGTGACATGGTGATTCTGAATCATGCATTAGCTAGGTTGCATAAATAAGTCCCACAGAAACTGTCTCAACATTTCCTTAGTTTGACTCTACAGAAAACAAACACACATACACAGACACACAGAATTTGCCTACAATAAGCCCTGAGCTGCATCCAGGAGACCGGGATGTCACAACCCCCCCACCCCCCCGGTCAGGAAAGGGTCAGCTAGTAAACGCCAGAAGATGATGACTAGACGTTCTCGGTTTGGGGCCAATGTAGAGCCAGTCCACTGTGTGGTTGTATTACGGCACCCTCTGCCCTGGCGTAATGGATTCTGGGTGTCACATGGAGAACAGAACTCTGGCTCCTGAGCAGCCGCTCCGTTACCTTTCAATTAGCACCCCGATTGATTCAAAATGGCATTTAAATGCTGCAACTGCTCAGGCTATATATTTGTGATATTCCCAGAGTAATAATGTGATCCTACATCCTACATTACAAAGCCATAACAGATAAGACACTTACATAGGTCAAATTTACAGAACATTTGTGTTTTCCTGTTAGAATGCGTGAAAGGGGAATGGGGGTAGACGATTGGGTGTGAGAGCCATTGAGAGTTGGCACTATCAGGCCCAAAGGGGTCTGCGGGATGAGGTCATTCTGTTTGAATATCTACAAAGACTTGTAAACAGACCCTCTTTTCAGAGAAGCTGTCTTTTCACACAGCTATGTCTCTGTCTCCCTTTCTCCCCTCCCTTATCATCCGTGTCACTCCTGGCTGACTTACAGTAGGCTTAAAGCGTAGCAGTCCGTGCTGAACCAGATATATTCATACTGAAAATATCAACACATGAACTTTTTCATATCACAGCGAAGCGCCATAGGTGATTGGATAGCTTTAACAAATGGACTCCTCAAAAAAACACTTAATTATTTAATTTTAGTGCTAATAACTCCAAGCCTAAAATAATATGCTTTTTAAAATTTCCCATCTATGTCAACATATTTGCTTCAACATTGTATTTGTACATAAATTTGCAATACCGCTTATCCTATGCAGGGTCGCTGGTGCCTATCCCAGCCGACATTGGGCAAGAGGCAGGGTACATTGTATTTGTTAAAAAAATAAAAACTTTCTCAAATTTAGAAATTTGTAAGATTTCGCTGGATATGTTGTAGCGGTGGTGTGTTGTAGATTTGTGATAACCATCAATCTGTACTAATCTCTCATCTATGCACTATATTGCTAATATCTTTTCCAACTGTTTATTACAGCGGAGGGCCTAGGACATGTGACATCTTTGCAAAAAGATAGACGGAAATAAATGTTCAAGACTCTATGGTAGAGAAGTAATTCATTACCCAAAGTCTCTACGTGAGACTGAATGAGGTCCAACACATTTTCTATTATTTTCCCTAACATCTATTTCTGCCATGAAAAAAAATAATATACGCATATACGTTCTATATTTGGCTAATGTTACTAAACACTTTAAGGGAAAAGTTTGGGATAAAAATTCTCAGATCAGTGTATACCTCTGTTTCATTGCCTCAATCTGATGGGAATGTCATTGGTTTGGCCAACTTTCAAGTTGTCAACCACCAACCAGATTTCATTTTTTTCTAAATGGTATCTTCCCTTTTCTTGTAGAACCACTGACTCAACTATCCATGTACATGACAGTACTGTCATTTTTCCATGGCAACACAATTCTGTTTGTCAACAAAGTGTAACTCACCCAGGATCTGAAGATGCACCCTGCTCGTCATGGCGAAGAAAAAAAGAGCCACAGTCTGTATGAACAGAACTCAAAGACCCGGAATGCTGTTTTTCAAACGTCAATTCAAATTAAATAAAAGGGCAGAAGTGGCCTACGCTTGTCCTTACATAGACGTTTTCTCAGTAGTTTCACAGCAGTAAGATGTGAAGGAAAAATTATATGTAAATCCACAGGGGTAGCTGAGGGGTTGTGCCAGAGACACAGCTTTGAACTAACCTCCCCAAATTAAAGATTCAAATCCCAGGAATGGCTGGTCCCTCTTCATTTGACTAGCACTGTCCTCCCCTCTGTCTCTCTCTGCCCTCTCATAGACGTGGTCTTTGTCTGTTGCTATTACCCTGTGTCTGGATTTCTCACATGCTGGCGGGTTCTGGACAGGCTCTCAGTTGCCTTTTGAGTCACGCCCCCGAATGGGAGGGAAACGAGGGGCGGGTAAAGAGCCGACTCCAGATGTGAAGCAACGGCTGCTGCTCTTGTTAAAATAACGTGGCTGGAGCGTAGGAGTGGGAAAGGAGGGGGAGTTGGTGGGTTGTGATCTCTGTGGCTCAGTTCCAGAAAGTTCCATGACGTATGCTGCGGTGTTGTTTATTAAGGTTCTGCCTCACTGTCCCCCCGTCTCTCTCTCTCTGTGATCCTCTCTCCAAATCCTCTATCTGGGTCTCGCCATGTCCACTGCTTGGGTCAAGGAGAGTCTGGCCTGTGAAACTAGTCATTGTTATGGTGGAATACTGCTGACCAGGATAAGCTCCCCTCCTGGCAGGGTTCACAATGCCTCCGTAGGATGCTGATGACACTTATATTGCTTCTTTTGTGAGTTTGACTGGGTCGACATACACTGGTAACAATGGCAGTCCAACAATTCCACAGGATTACATGAATCACGTACACAAGACTCGATGATAAGATTTATGATGTTAAATCTGTTCAAACCCAACACAACCATTTCAACGTATGTTGGTCTATAATCTATAATCTATTTGACTGTGCACAAGCACTAAAAAGTGTCAACTGAGGCAATAATTAATTTAGATGTAATTTTTTTTCCATTTTTTCTTTATATAAAATTATTTAGCATTACCATTACTACCAGTACACATTTTTGTTAGACACATTTTGAGTTTTGAGATACCTGTTTTACTAGAATACATTTTAGGAAATGAAAGCGCAAGAGACAACAAAACATGTCTGAAAAATAGACACAGTGTTCTGCCAGTGTTTCTTAAACATCATCATCCCAGAACACTGGAAACCACACTTGTGAAACCTCAATTTCCATTACAAAACCGGTCAAATGTAAAGAGGTCAAATGGATCGCTTTGGCACAGTCTAGTTCTTGTAATTGAATACTTCTTAAATAAATGGCCACGTTCAATGGTCAGCTTTAGGCCTACGCCAGTACCAAGACCCTGCTAGCAAACCTTAGATTGTTATTGTTATTCTACAGTTAATGTATTTATTGTAGAGTGACCTGTTAAAGACCATGAAAAAATATGTTGGCCTTTTGATAACCCTATGTAAGGAAACCTGAAAGAGATTCTGACGGTTCAAAAATGTGCCCTTGCTGCTTATTATTACCAGGCCATAACTGGTTTGATACTTAAATCTAACGCATGGAAACTAGTTTCTTGCAGTGACAAAACACCCTGCAACAAATAACGGAAATGTATTGAAAGAGGATGTACTCTATGGTACTTCCTGTAGCTAAGAACTGTGATCAGGGTAAAGGACTGAGTAGCTTTAGAAAAGAAGCCAGGGGTATTTAAACAGGTGGAGCTGAATAACAAAACTGGACATCCCTATCAATCAACTCATCTCTTTTGCAAACATAACATTGGCGGACTCTACAAACAAAAACGGGAGTTTTTCGGCCGTACTGTCTACATCCTCTCGCCCTCGTCCCTAACACATAGTAGGTGGTTTGATACTGACTCAGTCACAGACTATTTCAAATTCGTCCTGTCACACACAAAGGTGTAAGTAATCTTAAAGAGATACAGTTGGGTGATAAATTACCAAGAAAGTGGTAAACTAATCTCCAAAACTTTGCATACCACTGGCGATCTGTCCAGGGTGTACCCTGCCTCTCGCCCAAAGTCAGCTGGGATAGGCTCC
>JAVQJS010072826.1:0-18170 GCA_036024795.1 Galaxias rostratus
AAGAGGGAGATAGAGAGAGAGAGAGAGAGAGAGAGAGAGAGAGAGAGAGAGAGAGAGAGAGAGAGAGAGAGCAAGAAGCACAGTGACTACCGTTCCCACTGTATGTTCGGTTGATTAAGACGCCAAGGAAACGTTACAACCGCGTGCAGGGTTCAATCTGGTCATGGTGAAGATGTCACAGAGAGACGCTAACTAGCACCGGGATTCCTGTTGTGATGAAGACCATTCTATGTAATTTCCTTGTTTTATGTCCGCCAAAAGACACAAAGTGCCATGAGGCAAACATCTGGTCAACAGGCTTTTAGTGAGCAACGCAGATCGAACCAAGTCATCCTGTAAAACACAAAGAATATTGTACTTACGTACATACGTACAACAGCTATAATAATTGTTGAAATATTGTTTAGCAGGAATTGTAAACAGCGTATTCGTAATGCTACGTAAACGTGATACGGATCAAATGTCAGTAGAATAGAGACCACATTAGACGTTAATTGAATAATAATAGGGATGATTCTGCCTTAAATTAGCATATCATTGGGAAATCCCAATGGCCTACATGAAGGACACCGTGTTTATATTAAGTTTCAGTGAGTGATGTTCAACTGCCCACAGCTTCATAAATAACACAATCACGAAAAGATTAAACAAGCTTTTAAACCAAAAGCTTTTAGTTATCTAAAAAATAAAAAAAAGCTCCACTAACCAGAGTGGACTGTCTCAGCTGTTCACCTTTTTATGTCCGTAACCGCAAAAGCTTTCTTGGTTGCCGCGCCGCCCGTTTCCATAGCGATTGGACGTCGTTCACTCTTAATGCAGCGGTTACCAAGCATCAGGGGCGGTAATGAAACCCCCTCGCGACCCGAAAACACTTAGGTGGCTGGTCAATCGAGATGGCATCTTGATTGTTGCCCCACACGCAAACAATTTAATGCTGTGTATACATGTATTATCGCTGCCATGCACTTTGTTTTAGTACGATTTCACTAGCGTTTATGGCAAGAAACGCACTGAATCAGAACGCATAGAAGAGACCCTAAATTCCATACATTCGCAGAGGCAATAAATAATCTCTGGCGATTCTACCTGTTTCGAATGCGATTTATTTCAAAGTATTTATAAATTGTGTCACTTTGACAAGATATGTTTACATGGGACTTATGTTGGTTTGTGGTTTGAGAGAACATTTAGTTATAATGAAATGAAAGGAAGTGGTTGAATTATAATTTCTTTCAGATTATCTCAAGGTAGGGAAATTATAGTGGGGAAAGAAAAAATATTGATACTACTTTATTTTTTTATGTAACGCTTTTCTGACCCTCAAATACACTTCACAACAACGTGGATGACATGGCAGAAAGAAACAATTGCACGAGGAGAACATTCCAACAACAAAATGTTCAATGTCACTATTCAGAGTGTGGACGAGACACCTTTAACCTTTTTCTGTGTCAGTTTCGCAAGTCTCTTAGAATAATAGTTTTACGTGTATGCCTACATTGAAAACCAGAAAAGATCTGGAAACAACTTTATATTGATAGAATTTATTACTTGATATCACAATAACAAGAAATGAGTAACATCACAACATTATGTGAATTAATATTAAAAGTAAATACAATAATACAACCCTGAACCAAATGAATAATTCTACACGACTATTAACATGTTAAGAAATAAGAAAAATACATGATTTGACCCTCATTTCTGCAAAGGTTTGCTCCATGGCATCCCCTCCCCATCTCTTGACCTGGTGTAAGCCTATTCTACTTGATGCCAAAAACGTCACAATACAAAATGGCCGGCCAGCATCACAAGACTGATGTCTGTTTTCAGCAAACAACACTCGACTACAGTACATGACTACCTGCAGACTTTCGAAAGGATCTTTGGTTATTCTATCTACTTCACACAAACACACCAATTGCACTGGCTGACTACACCGTCAAATCAATGAGAGAGTAGATTCTGTGCGACAACAACAAAGTGACAAAAGTTAAAGACACTTAAAGCGTTGGGATACTAAGAAATGCCTCTGTGGTATGTGAATAAATTACGGATGGAAGGAAGGAAGGAAGGAAGGAAGGCAGGAAGGAAAGGAAGGAGGGATCCATTAACTGAGTTTGAGTCCGAGACACAAAGCCAGCTCATTCCTCTGGATCTTTCCATCACCGTTCATGTCACAATGACCCAGCAGAACCTTCCGGAACTTATCCAGGTCCGTTCCACTGATGCTGGGCTGGGGAAGAGAAAACAAGCTAAAACAACTTCAAAAACTCATATCAAACCCAGCCAAACCCACTCCTCCTAATCTGACAATGCCCTGCTGTGAACAGGGTAACAAAAGAGAGACTTCAGAACGTGAAGTACTTCAACAAGTCATAATCTATGATATCCTGATATGCTGGGGTCAGATTGGGGTCACGGGCGACGAAGTGACTTCATAAACTCAAGCCATAATCTCTGATGACCTGACAAGCTGGGCTCAGTTTAGGGTCACAATGTAGAGAGTACGACTTCATAAACTCATATCTTAACAAGGCATAGTCTATGACGACCTGGCATGCAAGGATCAGATCTGGGCCACAAAAGACTTTCAAATCTCATATTGAATCATAACATGTCAATGTCTGTCATAATTCTCACAATGTGCCTCAGATTTAGTCAGGGCGTGGCTTTTTGATGGTGTTGCTATCGTTTATTATTATTGCCATATTTGATTAATAATTCACACATTCAGCACCGTTAAGGTACGTATTATAATGACCCTAATTTAGGGTGGATTTTGTTTGAAATTTTATCCGAACAGCTTTAAACAAAACCCCGTGTGACCCACTTCTCTGCCAGTGCACCGATGGCTGATTGCGGAACATGGCGGTGCAGTGAATACTGTGTGTACGTTTACCTTGACCAGCTCCATCATGTCTTTGACAAAGCCATCAACCTCAGGCCCCTCCAAAGCACCTGTCTTGCTCTGCCAACACAAACACAATGGACAGTGAGTACACACACACATATACAATGACCTGCTCCCTCTGGGGTTGGGTCAATGCTTTGGAGCTACACCCAACCACTGAATTAACATGACCCAAAAAGAAAACCGTGCTAGCACAAATTAACATGATACTGTTAGAACAGACGGGATGTAAATTTGCATAACATCGGTTGGATGATACTCTAGAACAAGAAAAATAGAAAGGGACTCGATTAAATTAGCATGACATTGATACGATGGCACTCCAGAAAAGCTCAAATGAACTGAACAAATAACCTGATAATAACATTGTATGTTTTCAGCCTGACAACATTCCTTTCTCAATGGATGTGGTGTTGCTAGGGGAGGTCATTCTGACGAGAATCGGTACCACGGCGACGTATCGTCGCAGGGACCTCAAATCAAAACAACGCACAATGAAACGCCTAAAGTCTCCTTAGTGCTAAACCTAACTCAACACAAAAGACACCAAATGAAAGGAATATGAACTGCAAGTGAAACCACACGCCTCAAAGATCATTTAAAAGCTGCTAATTATACATTTATGTTTAAAAAATTCTAATCTCTTGATCTAATGTAATATAAGAGCCATGAAAAACATGCTGTTTGAGATTTTATTTATGTTTATATATATATATATATGCGTGGAAAAATGAATGACATCTCAGGCGGCATGTTTGTCATGGCGCTGATATTCCAGTCATTAGATGAACCTCAGTCGTGTTTGAAACTGAGACCAGCTAATGGAACATTAGGGCACCACATCACAAAGCCATGGCTGGGCATTCCAGTTAGCACTCAGGCTGATTAGAGACGCATTAGAGACAAACACACACCCATGAAACCCACTGCTGATTGCTTCCTGGTCTCAGATTTTCCCTCTGAACACATCTTTGTTAGCGTTTGTCGCCTCAGTCCTGCTTCGTTCGTTACTGCTACTCTCACACCCACAGTCACTTTATTTCACTTTATTTCGAGAAGTGATACGTTTTTCAATGTGTGTTGGGTGTGGTTGGGTGTGAGAGAAAAAAAATGAAAAGAGAGACACAGACGGAGAGAGGGAGAGGAAGATGGAAAGAGAGAGAGAGGGAGAGAGAGAGAGAGAGAGGGAGATGGAGATGAAGAGACAGAGACAGAGAAAGAGAGAGAGAGTGTGTGAGACAACGAGAATGAGAGAATTATCTTCGTTAGAAACCTCTGTCACTGAAACTACAGAATGTGATACTTTCCCTAACGGAGATTGTTGAAGGTACTTGGACTGTGTGTGTGATTTGATTCAGACTAGTCGTCTCTCCATGTGTTCTGTACTCTGATTGGACCACATACCACATCATAATGAGCAAAGATCTTCTCAAAGTCTCTCTTCCTGTCTTCCAGGCTGCATGCCTGAAACCAAAACATCAAAAAATGTATCTTTATCACCATCACCAAAACGTTTCCAGAACTCATGAAGACGATTTTTTACAGAATAACTGTCAACAGCCCAAATATTTATACTTCAGATACCATCGTCCGGCCCTGTTTATACCCGTGTCTCCCAGTTCACTTCAATTCACCACTCAACAGAACCCATACACGCGCGTCACATTAATAACAGAATATTACAAATAATGTACTTTAGCTGATAGTTTGAACTTACATCCATTTTAAACTTCAGTAAGAAGTTTTCCTTCAATGCTAAGATCCTGCAATACATATTACATTTGAATTAATGTCAAGCATATGAGCGATACATAATTATCTAAATCAGATATGAAGTATATATATTGATATGTACAAAAGTTATAAAAAAAAATTACCCTTTGTAATATAATCATGAACCCACCATTTAGTTAGTGACAATATAAAACACAGAATATGCTATATGGTGATTCCAGAGAATTTCTACTAATGTGTTCAAAGGGGGAAATGGAGAACACCATCGTCGCCACCTTCTACCTGGCTAGGTCATTCAGATCCAGTCTACCATCCTTGTTTTTGTCAAACATCTTCATCTGCATTGAGACACAAAAGGAACCATCTTAAAACAAAACGTTTTATATTTATATCGCCGTATATATGTATTTAACATGAATTCACACTCAAGATAGGGAACGGTTGTTACAGACTAATTCATGAAGGAAACTGACAGGCATACTGCTGGACCATATTTTGATTAACACAACGGTCGTCAAAAAATCGTCCATCGACCGTGAACGTCTGTTCGATTAAGTTTCACAGAATGAGGAAGCTTACTGGTCAGAAGACGTCATAATTTGAACAGCAGTGATGGACAGCCATAGTAAAGTGCTGTGATTGGTGGAGAAAAAGGAGGAGGGGTAAGAGGAGGAGGAGGAGGAGAGGGAGGAGGAGAACGGGGATGCTAGTTACCATGGTGTCAGTGTATTCCTCCAGTTTGTCTGTTGAGATGGTCTTTTTGTGCTGAAGGAAGAGGTCATTCAGGAAACCCTGAAACCGTCCCAAAACACATAAATCCACACAGAACAAAGGACAGGTTCAATCTCATCATAGTTATTCCCTCTTTACAGAACAGCCTATACATTTCAACATCCATACGGACAACAACAGGATTTTTCTCTCGACAGTTACTTCCTTTACATAACAAACAATGATCTAGACATGGTCCCTGCTGTTACGCCGCTGGCTGTGACAGCCCTATATCAAGACGGGGAAACAAATACCCAAGCTGTAAGATATTTCTTGAGCATTGACTGTAAATGAGGTCAGTGAGTGAATATACAGTCAAACACCATGGAATATTCATCCATCAACAATATCACTTTTCCCATGCAGAGTCACGACAGTGCCGGCCCTTATAGCTGACATTGGGTGAGAGGCTGGGTACACCCCGGACAGGTCGCCGGTCCCTTGCAGGGCAAACACATATGGACATATGACAACTCTCGCGCATCCAGACCTACGGACAATTCAGAGTCACCAATCAACCCGCATGCTTTTAGACTGTGGGAGGAAACGGAGTAGCCGGAGGAAACTCTCCCTAAAACGAGGAGAACATGTAAACTCCACACACAAAGGCCCTTGGGTCAAGGTGGGGTTCGAACCCAAGACCTTCTTGCTGTAGCGCAACAGTGCAAACCACTGAGGCGCCGTGCAGCCCATGAAATAATCAGTGTAAAATATGATATTTCTTACAGTCGGGGAAAAAACGAAAAATGCATACCTTAAGCTCTATGGCTGATATGAAGCCACTGCTGTCCGCGTCGTATTTCCTCCAGATCTGTTAAAATGAGACAAAGATCAGAACAACTAGAATCACTGTCTTTGGATTATTCTATCTTATTAGTATACTCTTATCTGACCATTATAAGTTATATTACTCCCCTTAAATATAATACACATGAAAACACATACGCATTATTTAACATAAAGTATAAATAAACAGTTGATAGGTATCAATATGTCAATGGCAGCATGACCAAACCCGATTCTTTTCACTGACCTTTGAACTGCAAATCGGAACTTTGACCTCACCTTCATGAACTCGACGCTGTTGTTCAACGGTGTCTCGCGGCGGAACACAAGGAGGAAGTTTTCATCCTCCGGAAGCATCATGGCTGCCAGCTAGGGAAAAGCCATTTCAATTCCAAGAGCGTTTCATGTTACCATGACAACATTAAAACCGAGTTAGCAAGAATAATTCCAGCTAGTCAAAAGTTTCATACTTGCTGAAACCTGAGATAAAATTGTATTTAAAGTTGGCAAGTAATGCCGCTGCTCAATAATCTTTAAAATCAAAGTCTTTTAGTGTTTTGAAAAGCGCTTTATAAATATAACGTATTATTATTTTTATTATTATTATTATTAAGGTCATCCAAAGACTTTGACGGAACATTGTCATTACAAATACATTCATACAGAAAGCCAATTGGTTTTATAAACAAGTGCAATATACACTTACACGTGACTCATTTAAAAGGGTAAAAATCAGGACAAAATTGGACAAATAATTGCAAGCAAAGATGGAATTCCATCAGCATGCATGACAGTGCACGGGATTTGAATCACTTAATGTTGGACGGGCAATATAATACACAGAATAACATACCTCTTGTATTTGCAGCCTTCCATCATCCGTGGTGTCGTAGGCAGACATGAATCGGTCTCTCAGCTTTCGTACTTTATCCTCGGAAACCACATCCTGTAAAAAAAAAAGAGGTGTATCTTGTACATAATATAAAGTTACATGCTTAGCGTTTAAAAGTTGGTTCACTGATGTGGTACACCAGATATACCATCTAAAGGCATTATAAACATTCTTTATATGGATATTAGTATTTTGTATTAACTTACATTGGTACCAAGTTTTTTCATCATATGACGAAAAAAGTCGTTCAGTTCCTTCCCCTCTATATAACCATTATCTATCAAAAACAAATCGAAGCCGTAATCAAATCATCTCTCTCTCTCCATCACACTCTCCATATATATATATATATATAATTGGTTAATCGTCAAAACGGATTATACAAAAGTTGGTTTAGTTTTTAAACAGGTTTTAGCAGACACATATCACCAAAAGGATTAACCTCACCGTCAGCATCAAAGGTCTGCCAAATCTGTAGGAAACCTGCAGCATCAAGACTGTCAAAGGCGCTGTCCATGGTAGCACTGAGTTTATCTTAAATTAATCAATAATCCTCTAACTACGCAAAAATATTGTCAAGTTGTTTTTAAGTAAGCGTTTTCAGTATACAATTCAACCGAAAGTTGTTGTATGGCCTTGGTCTCCGCCTTTCCGAAATATTTTTGTCCCCAGAGTGGCAGAGAGCGCACTTTAGACAGGGCTTGCGGAGGTCGGGTCCTCTACTCAAAGTGCTTCTTCAGACACCGTGGACGGGTTGTTATCGTTCAGACCACGAGACCTCACCGTAGCCTACACACACGGTTAGCTCAAATGATTTAGGAACGTAACAGAAAATACCAGTAAAATATTTATTGATACAAATATACAAACGTGGCATCATACGACAGGTGGGTGTTACATATGCGTCTTTGTTTCAAAAAATTACAAAATACTGGTTGCATAAGAACACTTAAAATACATCAAACAATTCAAAGGGACGACGAAATAAACCTTCACCAAACTTTTCCCCAGTTAACACTATATACTATTTTTGTAACTTGCATAGAAAATAACTTGATATTTTTGTTCTCCAATAAATCTATGTGCCCATCGTTTCATATAAATCCCATTTATACTATGACATATCTCCTTATACACATGATGACAAATATTTACAAATAGATTGGCACAGTAAACTGTTAAATGCAACAGTGTTTATAGCAATCTCAGAAGTATTTTAGACAGGCATGCCTTTGGCATTATTTGTGTACGTTAGTTGTTTGGGTTGGTATCATTATAAGGGAGTTGAATGGACATGACGGTTGCATGCGAAAGGCAATATACATGTGGTTGAAATAACCCGTCCATACCCTGTCAAACTATTAGCGAGCAGAAGGAAATATTATGGTTCATCTGATGCATTTGGTATAAAGACAGAAAGTCAAAACTCTAACCGTTTTACTAGTGCAAGCCCAATCATATCTAAAGGATTATTTTCTACTAATTGTGCTGACAGTAGAAATAGTGTGAAGTAAGACACTTTTATCATTATACTATGCTTGCACTGCACATATTAAAAGGCCAGTGTAATGTAACCCCATACTCTTTAAAAAATGTAACTAGTTAAAATCAAAAGACTATCAGTAAGTAATCTGATTCCTTTGGGTTATTCTGAACACACTGAAAGTTATTTTTGGGAAGCACACTCTACTGACAGGGTAGTTGTACTTGATCAAAACAGCACCTTCTGGACTGTTCATAGTTTACCAATCTTATCAGCCATTTTGTTTTTGTTTTTCAGGGAAAAGTCATTGTCACCAATTACATTACGGCAGCAAGACTGCTGGTCACCAAATCAAATTGTATTTGCTTTGGTCTAAAAGGGGTAGTAGTAGTCTTTTATCATGAGATATAAAACACAACAGTTTCTCCCCGACTCGATCCTAACGATGTTTCTCCAGGGGCCATTTAGTGGTTTATGAGTGAGTTAAGCTCATTAGCACTGACCAGAGGTCAGTCCATGAATAGGAAACACAATCTGCTCCACGCCTCTGGTCACGACATTGTCTGTGGATGCTGTAATTATATTCACAACCTGATGGTCGGTCGGTGGGGTCAAGTGTCAGGTTGGCGTTGCTATGGTGATAAAGTATGACCTCGTCTGAAGGCACACACCTGAGCCGTCCAAGGTCCTTCTGTTAGAACGCCCTATTTGGTCATATCTGTATTTGGATCTATTTTGTTTGGTTTACTTGGAAGACGCAAGTCTGAGTGTTTGTGTTTGATAGCGGTCACCCAGACTGCGTGTTGTGTTTGATAGCTGTCGGCCAATTCATAGTTTGTTCTGTGTAATTAATTTGCAACCAGTTTGTGCAACCTCATTTGAGTCCCAAAAAAAGCGCTAAAAACGAAATAAAATGAATTATTATTATGAAGGGACAAGTGTAGGTTTCAACATACTTCCATACAAAAAGCACAACGTATGTTTAGCCGTTGATACTGTTGCGCTCCGCTCTTTCTTAATGTAAACACTATCGCTGTGCTGTGACATTCGATTTTTAGGATACTGTGTCCCTCAACATAAGGATGAAAACCTGTCACAATCTGTAGCGGAATTAGAATGTAATTATGACATCATCACTAGGCGTCCCCATTCCCCATTCCATATGCCACCGTCCAAAACCACAATCTAATTTTACTGACATCACCAGCGCTGGCTGTCAGCGCTCCACCACCGACAACCCTGCAAGATAACAGTCGCACTAATATGATGTCACTAATATGATGTCACTAATCATCGACACGGTCAATCGTCTTCTCCGTGTCTTCGGCGCTGAGCTCCGAGTTCCTGTCTTTAGAATGGGTCTCTTCTTCGGTGGTGCTGTCTGTGTCAGGGCTTACACTTCGGTCGTGTTCCGCCATTGTTTGGAGTGTCACTGCAAATACAAGTTAACACACACAGGAAAGTGTGAGTTAACGTTTGTTCTGCAAACAGCAAGACAGACAGATATAGGCTATGGCAGTCACACAGGAAGGGACACATTTTAATGTATTACTCTGTAAGTCCAACAAAAAACCCATTCATCCTAGACGACTATAATTGAATACTCACTACAAACACTATGTTTGCAGCCCCTGGACTATAACAAATATAATTTAAATGAGTCTAATATCAACTACATGGTCAAGCGGGGCTAGTTGTCAAAACAACAGTAAGAGAAGGTGATTGGTTCAACCGTTGTCAGGGAGGGACTTGGTGCGCTCCCTGTCTTCCTCCAGGGCAGCAGGGGTGGTTGAGTTTTTCAGTGAAGACCACTGTCTCCCACCAGCAGCATCGAGCTTGTCTGACTCGCACGCTACATCAAATGGACTTCCACTCAGGTCAACTGTGTAAAGAGCAATAGCGTGAGAAGAATAAATACAATCCAGAGACAGAGAGAGAGAGAGAGAGAGAGAGAGGGTGCAGGAGGGGAGCGAGAGAAAGAAGCAGAGGGAGAGGACGAAGGAGAGGCAGAGGGAAGACGGAGACACAGTAAGGGAAAGCATGCGTATAATTACACAAGCTGTCCATACAATTACTGTCTGTCGAATCAGTGCAAATCAATAGAGAGCCTGATCCCATGACAGTATTCTGGGATTTCCCTAGATGACTCATAGTTAAAGACGGTAACTAGCACGGCTCTTTCAAAATGTCCGACAGTTCCCCTTCAGTTTGAACAGCGGGGCAGGTTGCGTTTTTCCACTAGGGACTGAACACTTTCTGATTTTGATAATGTAATGAGCATAGAATGCTGCCTTTGACACAAGCCTTGATGCATCATTGGTGAACTTAATTTAAGTAGCAACTCTACTGGAAAGCTCACACTTAATACACTTAAAGTTCACACACTTTTCAAACACAATTTTTGGATTTACTAATTTAATTTTAATGCATAAACTCATTTAATTTTGATACATCGATTTAAAATACTATTAGTATACTTCATTGTGTGCTAAAAAATTCGGATTTATTTTATAGACCAAGTAACCACCTAGTATAATATGTAATACATTAGCCAGTGTTGAGTGAGAATGTTTTCCTGAATACTGAAATGTTGTGATGACGTTTCACTAACCTCCGACCAGTGGTGACACAAGGCCTACTCCACTAGAGGCAGTGTTCTCTCTCTCCTGGTCCGATGGCGCCCTCTTCAGGCGAGGGGCCGGAAGTGGCACTTTAGAGGAGGAGCTGTCCACAGGCGGGTCAGCGGAGTCCCCTTTAAGACAGGAAGAAATAATGGACACACAACGATTCCAAGAGATTACATTATGCAACATGCTACAATTAATTAGAATCTATTCACTTAAAAAATCATGCACATTGCAAGATTACATGATGCAACAAGCAACAATTAATCATAATACATAAATTAAAAAACAGATAATGAATGTGTTCAAACAATGATGCTCATTGCAGTGGTATCTAATTGAGGTTTGATGACATGTGTTGACATTGATCTGCATTCAAAATACGTTTTAAACAACAAACCTTTATGTGTGTGTGTATGTGTGTGAGATTTACACCTTTATTCAAATAAAAATACATTAATTAGAATAGCTTCCTTGAGGGAATATCAACGATTAAGACATTCTAGAATTGAAAACATCTCTCTAATTAAGGATTCAATCAATGGGTTTCTCCCCTACCATGGACGTGCGCGTTGCTAGGCTGCGGGTGTCCGTGACCTCCAGGGGAGCGAGGGGTCAGCAGGCTGGGTTTGTTGGCCTGAGTCGGAGAGGGTCTGGGGCTGACAGCGGGCAGCTTGTGCCTGGAGGCCGGCTCCTGTCTGGAGTCCACGGAGTCTGAACCACCAGAGTGGCTCTCTGGCTTAGCTGGTGTGGAGAAGAGAGGACACTTCATGGAGTATGGAGGCTTGAACACAAGAAACTCTAATCTCATATTCTACTTTTGCTTTTTTTTTTGTTGCTTTTTTTTTTTTTTTTTTTTAAAGAGAGGTCGATGTGCGTGCTTATTATTTTGAATTTTTCAAATTCAATCTGTAAATCATATTCTGATTTACTTTAAAAGTAAAAGTTGCAACGAGACCAATTGAAAGGGTCAGGGGTTAAATTGATTTTTTAACAACAAAACATTACTGTATGTAAAATAATGATGAGTATTTACCTGGTTCAACAGCGGTCTAATCCAGACAGGAACACAACACAACAGAGTGACAGAGAAAACGTGACATATTAGTGTGAATCATCGCCTCACCTGTAATGGAAATGTGATTTTCATTGAGCTGGTGATCATTTCAATTATCAACCCCTAGGGGGCAGACCATTCCGATTCTTACATTTTCACATCTGACATAATTGGGAACGGGAACCACTCGCTGTCAGTCAATATTCCTAAGCCACTGCTGGCATGAATATAGCTCTGGGACATTCCACTCCATTTCCAAAGACAGAGACTAAATACGACATAAAATTATGAATGAGTAAATTAAACAGTGACCCATGGCGTGTGTTAACTACCTTATGAGCGGCTTTCTTCTCCTGCAGGGCTTTCATCTCCGCCAGCAGGTTGCTTCCCTTACCCATGCCCATCATAGGAACTCCAAAATGGCGTCCGGGCCCATGCTTCTCGACATGTGCTTTGTCCCCGTGTAGGTTCTCCTCGTGGGCCTTCTCCTCGTGTGCCTTCTCCTCGTGTTCTTCTCTCACTGGGTGTGAGGTCACGGCTTCCTGTTCCGCTCGCTCGGGGGAAGAGTGGGGTTGTCGCCCGGGAACTTCCTGGTGTTTGGAGACGCAGAGAACCTCCCTGACCGTCTCCCGCGGTGACGGCGGCTCCTCCGTCACCGTGACGACGACGGCGGCGGCGGGGGACGGAGGCGCGACGGCTGCCGCAACGTGGCCTTTGTCAGATCGAGACGTCCTGGATTTGATGAGGTTGAGGAAGCCGCTCTTCCTGGACTCTCGTTTCTTTTCCAACACTTCCTGGTTGCCACTGGAGGAGGCGGAGCCTCTCAGGCTTGGTCGTCTAGGTAACGGGTGACAATGTGCTTACTCAGGTATCAATATATTCAAAGATAAACAGTTCTAATTGACAGAACTCCAGACTGGTTTATACTGTCGTATGGTTACATACAGAACATGTTGCATGTACTTTACTCTGGCCTTTCATTAAAGTATGGATAAAATTTTGAACCGAACTGTCATGGCAGGTTTTAAGGGGACTTACAAGAAACTGAGGCGGGTGACTTTCTTGGTGAAGAAGTCCTCCACCCCCTCGTCCAGTTTCCCTGTGACGTCACTGGAATCCCCTTCCTCAGCCGCTAAACAGCCGACCTGCTCCCACATAAAAAGACAAACAACAGCCCGTTATGTTTACTGCTTCTCAGCACTCTTAATACCGTCTAAAAGGAATAAAAAAGTGCTTTGAATTAAACACAACAAATTAACAAAGGATCTAAAAGACCGAATATGAAGTACATTCACTGGCCTTAAATATTAACAAAAACAAATTAAAGAAAATACATTTGTAATAGTTTTTTATATTTTTCAATGTGTTACCGGCGTAAAAGACGTAGTATTTTCATATTCAAAGTACACTTACTGGCCATAAATATTAACCAAACAAATAAAAGAAAAATACATTTTAATAATTATTTCTATTTCTCAACGGGTTACCGGCGTTTTGCTTGGTTTGCTCCTCTTGTTCGGTTTGGGGCGGAGCTTAGTGTGGTGCTCCAACTTCCTGACTTCAACTGTGGGCAGTTCCCCAAAGTATGCTGCTGGGCTTTGGGCCAATGGGGTCAAAGGAGAAGGCAGAGGCAGGTCTTCCTCGTGGATAGGCACCTCCTCCAAAGCCTTGTCCAGATCAAACTCTAACTCTGAGTGACAGGTGGGAGCACCAATCACAATGTCATAACGCCTAAATATCCTTAAATGTCCTTGTCCACAAAATAAGTACGGAGTTACATTTCACAGGGCTAGCCAACAGAGACTGAATTTCTTTTGTAGCAGTGTTGTCTTTAAAAGGCAGTTAATAACCGAAAAGTTAAAACAACAAAATCAAAAGTTAAACGCTAACGTCCGACACAAAACAAGTTTTAAGAAACTTCCATCTCTGCCATTAACCGTAACCTTAAACCGTTGAAGTAAAATTGAAATAAAGTGAGTTCTAACTTTAATCTCAGCTCATGAGACTTTCCGTCCCTGTTTCCCGTACAGAGATCGAGTCTGGTTCCAGGCTAAATCTCACTGTTAATGGAGAATCTCCACTGAAAATGTTTTGTGGTGATAGGATTTGACGGTAGGGCAAACCGGACCGCCGTGGGATGTTCAAAGTTCAAAGTGTTCAATTTGTCAAATGCACAGTATAATACAGGAGTCATTCTGAGCAAAGAAATTCTTATGACAAGGCAGGTAACAACTGCGTAGAACAGTGCCAAAATATCCATACTAGAAATATAAATAATACCAAAGTAACTAAGATATACATCATATGTACAGATGGGGGATGTGGACAGTGGGAATGTTGACGCTCACCAAAGGCCACGGACACTGGGCGTAACATCCTGAACAGAATGCTCTGCCTCTTGGACTTGGGGGTCATCTGCAGAAACACCCAAAATCCCCAAACAGAACCAGAACAAACAGCATTAACCCAACCGCAAACATCGAACATCTCATCGATTAAAAACTGGTCACAACACGCAAAACACTGCTAACGATGATTCTGGCTATTACTATCAACATACTGTCACTGAATTATGAGATATTTAACACTCTGCTTTGTGAATACAAACATTGTTTCAAGTTCATTTGTCATATGCAATTAACACAGGGCCAACATGCAATGAAACGTGCTGCACGAGAGTCGGTCAACCAACTCAGCAGAATAATAAGGATATAAAAAATATAGGAATATAAAAAGTTCAAATTTAAAAGGGCTGACGAAAAATAAACGCACATTTGAATGGTGAAGCAGAAAGTCCCCGGAAGCTGAATGATGTGTCCTCATTAGATCTCATGGGATGTGTCCTATTATTTTAGGCTTATCCCTGACTTCCCTATATTTCTAGAGGGGCGTCTCACCGCGCACGCATCCACATCCTCCAGCCTGTGGTCCGCTTCCTGTTCCTGGTTCTTGTGGTCTGTCTGGAGAACCCTCTCATCCAGAACCTCCGGGTCATGCTGCTGCTTCTGAACCAGAGGCCTGTTCAGGTGGTCTGCCTGCGAGGAGGGGGTCAAAAATGGAGGTATGCAGGGGCAGGTCAGATCAGGAAAAAAGAGAGAAGACGAGGCGAGGAGTGGAGTGGAGGAGGAAGAAGAGGAGGAGGAGGAGGAGGAGGAGGAAGAGAGCGGACTGACCAGTGTCTGTTGGGATTGAGACAGAGAGTCCAGGATCTCGTCGACGATGCGGTCGCACAGCACGGACGCCATGTTCAGTTTGACCTCACTGAAGTAAACGAAAGGAAGGCGCACCTTTAGGACATCTTTAAACGGGTCATTTCAGAATAGCGACGTTGACGCCCCGGGAAACTCTCTGACCTGATCTTGTTGATGATGTCGGCGCCGGACTGCTCCATCAGGGTGGTGCTGATGAAACTCCGAGGGACAGCCATCTTGGTCCCGCTGGCCTTCACCAGCTCCTGACGAAGACTACTCTTCTTCATCACGTGGGGACAGAGACCCTCTGCGGTCTCCACCATGGTGTGGAGCAAGGTCTGGGACGGGTCAGGAAACCGTCCAAAAAAATGTTCAGTGAATTATTAACCATATGACACTCTTAAGCTACACATTGTAAAACGCTAACAACGTTAACAACGTAAAACGCTAACAACGTTAAACGCTAACAACGCTAACATCGTAAAACGTTAACAACGCTAACAACGTAAAACGCTAACAACGTAAAACTTCAACAACACTAACAACGTAAAACGCTAACAACGCTAACAACGTAAACAACGTAAAACTTCAACAACGCTAACAACGTAAAACGCTAACAACGATGACTTTGTGTTTGATGCGTGTAGCCTTTTGTTGGGGAATCTTACCTGTAGCTGCTGTTCCATGACCGTGGCGATCTCCCCAGCCATTGACTCGAGTTTCTCCCGGATAGGACCCATGCTCTTGGAATCGAGAGGGGAAGCCACGGCTTTCCCGGAGGATACGCTCCGAAGGTGGTACAGGCTGGGCAACAGCTGGAGAGGGGAAGAAGAAAATAACATATATAATATATATAAGACAATATATAAGACCATATACAAAATATGTAAGACAATACCATTCTTATCCATAAAAAAGAGTACTAGCATTTTAATGTTAAAAAATATTGCTAAAAATAAAAAATATATAAAAAACCTATAAACATTTAAATACAAATTTAAATTTTCATTCGAAATTCTGAATTCCATTCTGAATTGAAATCCATTCTTTCATTCATCCACTGCACCCTTTTGGAGTTCCTGGCGTCCTTCATGAGGTTCTCTGCCGCCCTCATGTCCTCCTGAACAGCCTGCGTCTCTGTGAACCTAAGGGAGTTCAGGTGGTCCTGCACCTTCACACACTTCCTGTCTATCACCTGGTGGTCAAAGGTCACATCTCAGCTTCAGTCAAGGGGTCATTTGGGTGTTTATTTGCCCCCGAGACAGCAGTCAACAAACCGCATTAACATGGGAATAAACATTAACAAAAGAGATTTTGGAAATACAGGTGTGTGTGTGTGTGTGTGTGTGTGTGTGTGTGTGTGTGTGTGTGTGTGTGTGTGTGTGTGTGTGTATGCGTGTGTGTGTGTGTTCACCTGCTGTGTAGTTGTCGTGACGATGCCTTGCTGTAGCCGGTAGGCCTGTTCCTGAAGATATTTACGAGTCTCATGGTTCCTCAGCAAATACTGCTCCATCTGACGCAGGACCAAAATAAACAATAGCTCATGTTTAACTACCGAAATGTAAAATCACTCTTACACGCAGGCACTGCTGCCATACCGCTCAAACATATGCACTATTAATCTTGGATTTCTATTCCAAAAAAAAGACTGACAACTTCCAAATTCTGAACTCCTTATTTTCTGAGTTGAACTCTGACCTTTAGCAGGGCGTCTTCCGTCTTCTCCGGGCTAGCCTTGAGGGCCTGAGCGGCGTCCATGATGGGTACTGGCATGAAGCGAATGGTGAAGTTCCTATAGAGGAAGAGGAAGTACTGGCATGACATATGAGTCCAACTGTATCATGTATGTAGAGAGAGAGAGAGAGTGATAGGTAGAGAGGGTGAGAGAGAGGGTGAGAGATAGAGGGAGAGAAAGAAAGAAAGGGAGAAAGATAGCGAGTGAGAGAGAGAAAGAAAGGGAGAGAGAGAGAGAAAAAGGGAGAAAGAAAGCGAGAGAGAGCGAGAGAGAGAGAGAGAGAAAGGGAGAAAGAGAGCGAGAGGGAGAGAGAGCGAGAGAGAGACAGAGAGAGAGAAAGCGAGAGGGAGAGAGAGCGAGAGAAAGAGAGAGAGACAGAGAGAGAGAAAGAGAGAGAGACAGAGAGACAGAGTCCCTCACTTCTCCAGTGCTGCTGCCACGTCCTGCAGACCCTGAGGACTGACGTTGTTCTTGTCCCAGATCACCGTCCTACTCAACAACAAGAGAGAGACACATTACACTACACGACATTATATTACATTACATTACACTACACTACATTACATTACACTACACTACATTAGGTTACATTACATTACACTACATTACACTACACATTAGATTACACTACATTACATTATATTACATTACATTACACTACACAACATTACATTATATTACATTACACTACACAACATTATATTACATTACACTACATTACACTACACAACATTATATTACATTACATTACATTCCCCTACACTACATTAGATTACATTACATTACACTACACTACACTACACTGCATTACACATTACATTATGTTGTATCCCGGACTTTAATCACCTATATAAGCCTGACCTGAGAGTAGAGTTGATCTCCGGGGCTTTAATCTGACCTGAGTTAAGAGTTGATCTGCAGATCTTTAATCTGACCTGAGTTTAGAGTTGATCTGCAGGTCTTTAATCTGACCTGAGTTT
>JAVQJS010072848.1:0-14872 GCA_036024795.1 Galaxias rostratus
CCATTAGTCACGGCGGGGTAGGCTGTGTGTGTGTGTTTGTGTGTGTGTGTGTGTGTGTGTGTGTGTGTGTGTGTGTGTGTGTGTTTGTGTGTGTGAGCGCGTATCTTGGCCTTTGGGATTGCGCTACTGTGTGTATGTATGTGTATGTTTGTGCAGAGAGATGGGTAAACGCCCTGATCTTTTTAAAAGAAGTCAAAAGAGAAGACTTGTTAGGAACAACAACAACTGTGTGGCCACACGCCCCTCTGGACAAGTAAGACTCTAGCGTTCAAAAATCTATGACAGCAAATGGTCTGTGAACAACAAGCCTATTTGCTAGCCCGAATAGGCAAAACATTAAGTTATTTCTAAAAAAAATAAAATAAAAAATAGGGATCTGGGCTAAGCCCCGGATTTCTCCAGGTCCTCAAATCGCCCCTGCCGCCTTCCTTGTGTTTCTCTACCCATTTCTCCACGCTCATCACCAGTTTCCAAGCTGCAGTGGAAGAGAGAGAGGGGAGGGAGCGTAGAAAGGGAATTAGCCACTTATGAGGCCTTGACACCCTGGGCTGAATCATTTTGCCGTAAAAATAACAAAGACATCATAATGAATGGATTATCCAATAAGATCATAATAGAAACAAGAATGATATCCTTTTGGAGGAGTGTGAATGAGGAGTTTCATGAGAGGAGGGTGTGCCTAGGTCAATTTAACTTGGTAAGTGGCATTCTCAATTTGTGGAAAGAGTCACCCCAGCCCTTGGTAAATGTACAAAAGAGCAGCGTCTGGAATGCTTGTGTACCAATAAGTATGTACCCATGTTTCCGTCTCTTCGATTAACAGCATCACAAAAATAAAGCAACGTAATGTTACCCTTTAACATAAAGACTGGCTGGTCAATTGTGATACGATGTTATTAAAACACATCTAACCTGCACATTTATATTTTGTTTATCTGCGTATTGCTGTTTATGTCTCTCTTTCTTTATCATATTTAAGACACATGCAGGCAGTGGAGTTTGGTAACCCGGTACTATAATACAGAAGTTATCAAGCCATTAGTATGTACTTTGTTTCCACAACCAGAAAACCAGCTTAGAATGTGGACCGGGACCTCAACAAAGTAAGTGCTCTGAATAAATCATCTAGTCTCATAAAGGTGTTTTGCAAATAGTTTGAAAAGTTGTATGTACTTAGTTCATGTAAACTGCTGATGGACGGCAGTCTGTCCAGGGTCTTCAGACCTATTGCGATGGCTGGCTTCACATGGGTGCCGATGAATGGCCGGACATACTCACTGTAGACACCCAGCAAACGCAAGTTGCCTCTGCTCAGAAGGCCGGCAACCTTGTTCAGCAGGTCCCTGTGGAGCACAATGCCATTACAGGAAAGATGGAACGTGTTGGAAAGATGTGGCTAGTATACACAGAGAATGAATTGAGAGGAGTAATTTTGGTTTTTAAGTTAGAAAAGGACAGCCAGTGATATTGTTTCATCATTGCTTACTGAACAAAAAAATATTGATATAGGTATGCCAGGTTTTATTTTTCCATAGGTAAAAATGTTTGTCATGTAAGTATACTCTTCTAAGTTTCAGGATGGTGCAGCCAACATAAAAATGTACGGTCACTTTAGGTGTCCAAAAATAAGTCACATCAAATTAAGCCCACTAGCCCCCTTAGGCTCAGAAGAAGTGAATACTCACTTTGCTATTATCATGATGTGCTTAAAATGGGGCTTTTTCAGCAGCTCAACCAGAATGTCCACTGTGTCATCCAAGTAGATGTCGGCCACCTTTCGCACGTGGCTCTGGAAGGACTTTGATGCCTTCTCTACAAACCAAGCATAGCATGACATACAGGGCACTTTAAAGGTTAAAGAAGTTATTAGTTAAAGAAATTCATTATCGACCCACGGCTACTTAAATCCATTTGTTAAATTAATGGAAAAATCTGTCCGAACTTTTGACAAATTTGATGTCTGTTATTACATCTTACTCTAGCAAATGGCTCTTCTGTAACAGAGACATTGTTCAGTGGACTTTCTTCCTCTGATAAACTTTGGGTTATGTGGCGCTTACAAAAATATCATAGCCAGCAAAAACAAAAATGATTTTAAATTGTTTGAACATTTTTGTTTAACTTCAATAAATTAGGTCTAGACACGTGTACACCAATTTAGTTCGGCTCGTGCTGACAGTTCTAGGTCCTGATAAAATCTAATCTGGTCTAATCTAATCAAGCTGAAGTAGTAAAAATGCAGGACGTTCATACGTAAAGCATCACCAGGCTGGTATTCTTCCAGGATCGCCACGATGTGGGTGAGAAAGTTGTTCCCGCTGCCAGAAGGGGGGGCCACCAAATAGTTGCAGAAAATCAGGCCCAATTCCCAGGCTTTGTTCATCGCCGGGACTGCCTCTTCAAGCATGTCACTGCAGAGAAACAGAGGAGGAACCAGCGTTAAATGTTTCAGCGGGACATGGAGAGGATGTTACTGGGTTGTAACTGAGCCGCGAGATAGACCCACGGACGTGCACACTCACAGAGGCGCCACTCACTCTGCCATCCGGAAGTGCTGCTTGAACCGCGGATTGGTCCACATGTCCTTCCACAGAGCATCACCTAAGTTGTGGATCGCCAGGGTCGGCCCCCACCATAAAATCGTGGAATACACCACTACGTCTGGGTGTGGCGCGGGGAGCTTGTCCAGATAGCTGGAGACTGTGGTGGGGAGTTGCATTTGATTTAATTTGATACCTGAAGTCAAATAATGGTGTATTCGAGGGGCATGACTAGTTCCGTAAGTGGTTTAATAATTTTATTGGGTCAAGTGGCAATTGGTTCTCTTAACAACCTAGTGGGACATCCCCAGTCCCCATGCCTGTCCCTCGCTTAAGGTTTGCTACAATTGCTGATTTAGTAATTAACTGCAATCCGTTCAGTATTTATTTTTTGTCCACTGGCATGATTTGCTCTGCTTTTGAAACTTAAAACGTTATAAAGAATACAACTAATTTGTGATTATTTTGTATTAACATAGTATTTGTTATCGGGGTCTTTATACTGTATGTATGCTTTGATTTAGACTTCGAGAATCTATCAGATTGTATATTTGGATGACTTGTTATTGTTGTAATATTTAGTCAAGCTAACATCTATAAGTCTATTGCTTATCATCTCTTAGGTTAAAGTGAGCTATGTTTGTTTGGGGATAATGTGATTTTATCTGTGTGGCTCATAAGGACCCGAATTCAACTTGAAAAATGCATACTATAGTTCTGGAAGCTAATGAATGAAGGCAATTAAAAAAGCAATGGAAAAAGGCATCTGAAATGGGAAAAGTAGGCATTGGGGACTTCCAGGACCAGAGTTCTGAAATTCTGAGCCTCCCCTCAGAATGGGCAACATCGATTGAATAGAATGAGGTTGCCAAGTCTGAAAGGGAGAAATTACTGCTTAAAATGTGCTACCATGTGATTTTTAAGTCAATGCATTCCTATTGAACACAGTTTAGCCCCAGTAGCCCATTTGGACAGGGAGATATTACAGTGCAGAATGCGCTACCAAGACAAATACCCATGCGCAGTTTGCAAAGGTTGCCCATCCTGAAGGAGAGGCTCGGCCTTTCAAAAAAACCGGCGGTCACCACAGAGGAGGGTCGAGAACCTTTGGAAAAAGCCAAAAAAGAAAGGATGAACAGTGAATCAATTCCATCTGCTGTGGACTTTGAACTGCATCTGGGTTGTTTATGGTACCAAATGCAATTCTAAACGTACATTAGGGCAGACGATAGGGCTCTACTGCTGTGTTTTAATGCACTGAAAGGTGCCACAGGGTGGCAGCATCTGGAAGCTGGAATCATAGCCGGATGTACAGTCTCTTAGCATTTACCATAGCCATGGAAGTGATAGCCTGAGCATTCAAATGGGTTGTTGGGGAGGCAAAAATGAAGGTTAGTCTTACGTCTTCCTCCCATTTAAGAAAAGATAGACAATAAGACAATACTGGCCACCGCTCCTTGTACCAAAATGCTACATTGTGTGGAGGACTAAGATGGTGAAGTTGGATTCAGGAGCATGGTGAACAGCTTGCCAAATAGCTCAAATTCCCTGCAGTGCATGTTTTTACCAAGCCAGCAGGAATGAAAAGTAAGACGAGGCTTCCCATGAAGCATCCCCATGGGACCGCACGCTTAAAGCGGATGTAGGAGGCTCTGGAGTCATTGCTCTCTGTTAGACTGTCTGGGAGTGTCGTTGGCTCAAAGTAACAAAACATCCGGGATGAAAGGTTCCACCTGAAAACACCAGGGGGCGTCTCTGATCTCAACCCAAATCTTTTCTAAGCGTTAGTGTCTCAAGCGCTCGTCTTAAATGATGGTGTTATTGTAAAATTATGTCGCTTGTATTTTAAAATTAATTTTCTCTTAAATCTATGATTAACGTGTTTAATGTGTTTTAATTTGGCATGTAGTCAAAACTAAATATATCAGTTTACGCTGTCTGAGTCATAATCGTACTGTTGGTTGCAGGTGCCAGCGCTCTGAGTGGCAAATAGGTTTACCTCTCGAATTGAGGTAGTGTATAGTGTCGGTGAGGCTGTATTTGTCCAGGACCACCAAGATTTTGGAGAGGAATGGTTCTATGTAACTTCCCAGGCGGGGCCGGATATTGTAGCTATACAGAACTAGACCTTGGTTCCAGGCTCTGTTTGCTAGGAGGATGGCTTCCTCTAGTAGGTCTCTGTGAAGTTCATAACCAATACAGCCATCACAATAGATATTGTACTTAGTTTGACATACATACAGATATCGACTCAAGAAACGTTTTCATTTAAGCACAAGTTTAGGTAATGATTTTAAGTTTTGACAAAGCCATACTATTCAGAGGTAAAAGACATCGACGTTCACACATTTGGGACAGACAGACGCACACCCACACACACACACACACACACACACACAAAGACATTACTCACTCTGCATTTTCCAACGGCCACTGGAAATGGGGCTTAGCCCGCATACTTGTAATAGAGTCACTCAGATTTTCATAATAGAAGTTGGCCATTGAGTCCACCAGGTTCTGGGAATGCATCACCAGATCACAGTCTGGCACTGATATGTACGCCATGTTCATTGTGACTAACAATTTAGAACAACGATGAGTAACAAGAAGAAACATTGAACAAATTATGTACTTTGCAGATTAGAAAAGTAGCCCTGCTCCTAAACCATTTTTTCATCAATGTTAAAATGTGTCTTCCAGAGATGAAGAATGTAGAACATTTAAATGTCAAACTAGTTGGAAAAATTGAAAATATTTTCGTGCAAAAAGTTTCATAGGCCTCTCGGTGAATATACCAACCTTTTTAAATGTAAGTAACTTCCACGTTATGTTCAACCCAACACTGTAGTACAGACACTCAATTAAGCAATTTCAAGGCCTTATCTTCTTGACTAGCCTACTACAGACATGTCTCTGTCTAACAAACATAAAATATGATTTGTTAGTACAATCTTAGCTCAATGTGTTAAAGTGTTGGGACACTTACCTTGAAGGGAAAGGAATAATCCCAAAACACATTTTGTGCTCATTTCTGTGACATTAAAAAACAACAAATAAAAACAGCACAGATAATACAAAGGTGTGTATTCGGCTGTATTGTATTCTGTATTACAATTTAACAAAATTGATATATTTTATGGTGTTTATTCAACCTGAAAACTAAAATATTTCTAAATAGGCAAAGGTACACCAAAAACCTTTAAAAAATCCCAATTTTGACAAGATTTGTCATATTTGTTATACTAGAACTGCAGTCCTATTACCTGCTGTAGCTTTAGATTATAATCAAAAGTAATTCCAGAGTTAATTCTAAAAGTATTCTTGTTGTCTCTGCCCTCTCAAAATGGAAGGGTGTAGAGAAGAACACAATTTCTTTTTTTTGCGGTGCATACACACACATGCAATCCCAACTATGTGTCAACCTCTGCTTGTGGGAACAGGGTGACCAGTATAGAGTGAACATTTACCACTTCGGTTAGAATACCCTGACCCCCGTTTGTGCAATGTTAGCCAAAACTAATGACTGCGTTGTTGACCTTGTCACGTCATTTCAATAAACACATTTCTCTTTCTAACCACATTTTCTTGAATTACTTTTACTTGTGTACCCTTTTTTTGTTTAAAAACAAATGCCAAAGAATCAGCCTTTTCTTGGTAGTATGAGGTGTCCTAGGGCTACAGTAGCAATATAGTGGAGAGCCTTAACAAGGCTGAGTATGAAAGCTGAGATGGGGAGTTAGTATTAGTTTTGTCACAGGGAAACCAATTAATTTCCTCCAGTACCTTGGCAGGCCACAAAATTCTAGTTATCTTATTTTAGACATTTAGCTGTAGATTTGTTTATAGCACACAAAAAATGACCAATTGTTATTATTATTTTTATTCACAATGATAATAATCTTAAATAGCACATTTCTGACACCCAGGGACGCTTCATGACATCTGCGTAGATAACAAAATCATGCATGACAAAAGTGAACAATTAAACCGAAACAAGTTGAACGGGCAGAGAGCAACAACAGTTCTAACTATAAGTATTACACAAGGACAACATATCAGCAGAAGAATAGGACCTGATTTTAAACAAAGGTAGGGTTTTCTAGGGTAAAATATAGGGTTTTATTGCACTCTTGCACTGACGTTTTACACCTGACATAGAAACAAAAGAAAACATTCAACGGTCATGATAAATTTACTAGTTCAACTCTCTTCCAGGTTGTTCCATGAACAATTGACTCTTCAGAGATAGTGCGAGGTGTTTGAGGAAAATAGACAGAGCAAGAGAAAGAAAGCGAGAAGGAGGGGGAGAAGAGAGTGCAGCTGAACATCCAGGGGGTTCATCTGATTCCCCTTGGGTCCCATTCCCACAGCCTGTTGAACCCACAGCAACACATCACGTTGTCTCATCGAAAACAAGTTGTGTGCACGTTCATTAACAGATTAAGTAGTACATCATTGATAGTAAGAAGTACATAGTTGGCATGTACAGATAGTCCATCTGAACAACACTCCATTTGGCATGGGTTTTACACTACGGTCAGAGTGTCTAGTACAGTTATGACGCTATTGATGGCCTCATCCAGGTACGTGCCAACATGGGGGCGGAGATATTGGCCGTTCAGACCCAGACCTGCAGTACGGACCTGGTCCACAAGGGGAGCTGCCTCCTGAGTGAGGCCCCTGGAAAGCAGAAAGACTATAGACTGGTGAGTAACGAAGGCCACAGAAGGCTAAGTCGTACATGAATGTAACATACGTTTTTAAGTACTGAAAAAATATTGCTGATAGAAATCACTTGTTGCAACGGATTAAACTGTCATCTTTAATATATCTATAATTTTGTATGTATTGAAGCCTTAGCCAGCACAGAGTAACATCATCAAAAACCGTATTGACTTTTGCATTTAATTTGCGGGACTGGATTGTCCAAACACATACTTTAACCATCCGCTGAATGAACAGAAAAGTCACTCACCAAACAAAAGTGAACAAATAAAAAGTGAAAAGGCCAAAGTTTAATTTTCTCAATGTAACTCTCCAGGTTCGCCATAAAGTTCATATACAGGACAAAGGCCCTTCCATAAGTGAGCCGGCTCACTGTTGAGTAAACATGATGCAGCACCTTGTTGAAGGCATTCGTCTGGTTCGAGTTCAGCATCCTCTTCACATTCTGAAACTTCTCCACCAGCTCCTTGTCAGGTTCAGGAAACTGGGCCCGGCCAACTGAGACTTTCAGAGGCAAAGTAGGGCGGGTTAAAGAGAGAGAGGCTCACCGTCGTTTAAGTCAGTGAGGAAAGGTTATTGAGAGGAAGTAGACATAAGAATGAAAAACCTAACATTACACTTCTGTTGGATAGAAGATCATTCCAGATCAAGGGAGATCTTGGTGAAGAGAAGGAGCTGAAATCACTCTATGGAATGAGAAAGACCGATCTGTAACTACCACAAATTATGTTTTGCTCGACAAGATGGCTTCAGTTTGTCAGTTTTCATGGGCTACTCTTGGATGGACGACAGGGGGCATCCGATCTTGCAGAACAACCTTTCATAGCTGAGGTTTTTATTGTTATTGCCTTGTGAATGTATTGTATATCATATAATTCAATAGGATGTACAATTTATACAATTAGTTTTGAATTAACAATGAGTGCTAAGTTATATATATATATAAGAAATATATTTTCGTGTGGATATCTGTGACGTTTTGACAGCCTTTAGTCCTGACTTATAATTGAACACTTTTAATAGAAGCTGTGATCATTAAATACATTTCAAATAAAGAAAATGGATAAAGTAATCACAGTCAATGTAAAACTGAGACCTGTAGTTTTTAAATCACGTTTATCCAGTGAAAAGCTGCTTTACTGAAAAGTCCCTCTCAAATCAATGTTAAATACTGCTTACACGGAGTTGGCATCAGTAAGTTTTAACTCTGTGCATGTTGCGCATGTGATGATTAGGGGTATTACCCTGAAGGGCAAGGACCAGTGCAAATGTATTTTGGGGTCATCTCTGAAAGAAAAAGTAAACATTATAATCGGATACATTATGCTATACAAATTACTATTTGGTATTTCCTATTGTGCTGATAGGAAGTCTGACTCGTGTCCTCCTTTTTTCACGTTATTACAAATTATGATAACAATCGGCAAATGCATTCAATTACATTGTAGAAGGTTATTTCATTATTTGTCTGGTTATTTTTTTTGGCTTGTTATTCTTCAAATTAAGAATATATATATGATTAAGATGACATAGCACACATATTAAATTATGTTGTAATAAATCCATAAAGTGCTATGAAGGAGAATTAGCAGTTAAACTCCGTGAAAAGTCAGGCAGGTTAAAAAAAAAAAAAAAATTCAACACAAAAAAAACAACAGTGGATAGAAAGTAAGCACAGAAAAAAACTTATAATAATTAAATAATAGGGGGAATAAATGAGCCATCAGGGGAAGAGGAGTTGGACGGGAGACCTGGGCATGAAAAAAAGAACGAAAATATTAAATTAGTTGACTAAGGTCCTGTTTTAAAATGTGCAGCCAGGTTGTCAGCAGAAATGGCAAAGAGAAAAACATAAATCCATATTTACTGCTGCAGAGATGACAGTCTTCTCTGATGTTGAGTTGTCTGTAACTCAGTACTCTCGAGACGGCTGAATGATCTAGGGGAGGCTGCAAGAAAGTCTCACCTGCTTATCCAGCACAGACATGCTCCTTCACTTACCCAGGCACACAAACGCACACGCATATGAACATGCACACAATACGTTCCACGGTCACAGAAAGGGGACCGGTGGATCTCTTTTCTTTGTCATGATTCATGATCAATTCCCCTTTTTTCAGACAGAGGGAGAGGAGCAACAGGGTATTGGGAAAGAGGGATGGATTCAATACAGAAGGAGATCTATGCCGAAAAAGGGGAGAAGAGTGCAGCTGAACCTCCTGGGTCCTCACCTTTCCTAAGGAAGACTTATGGCTTAGGGAACATATTAAACAATTGTCAAACGTAACGTCTATGAGCTGTCAAAGTCTGTCCCTTTCAAAATGCATACCAATCATTTGCAGTTTGAGTTCAGACTTCACATTATTTTAAACAAAATTGTGTGAGGCGATTGTGTGCTGCATATCAACTTCGGGTGATCACAGTTTAATAAAGTAATTTGTTTTCTCTGCTCTGTCAATGTTCTGTGGAACATTTAAGGTCATTACCCTGAAGGGCAAGAATTGATGCCAAGGCAAATCTAGGGTTCATCCCCTGAAATAAAAGAAAAGCATTTTAATGGTAAAACATAGAAATTAGTATTTAATTCTTTTTGGTAAAACCAGCATGACAATTAGCAAATATATTATATATAATCAATCTATGTAGTAAAGGAGTTAAATTATTTTGTCAAATCAGCAGCAAATGTCTTGGTCAAAAATAGTAAAGTCAACTAAAGATCTACAGCAGAGCATACAGGGTGAACTGTGTTATAGGTCTAAGACATGAGCACAGAAGGAATGGTACAAAGAGAAATAATAGGAAACAGGTGGGAGTAATTAGCAATCAAGGGAAGAGGAACTGGACAGGAGACCAGGGGGTATTCCGTCAAGCAAGATAAGCAAAAAGCCTGGCTTATTTTTTATGAATTGTGCTAATATTAGACACATCCATTCCATTACTGTGGCTTATACAAGTGCCTGCTCAATTATCAAGGTAATATATACCACTTAACGAACCTGCTCTGTAGAAGACTGACAGTAAACTGTCAAGCTTAGTTTAACTGTGTTACAAAGAATATCCAACAGGTGGAAACAAAATCCCGAAAGACCGTTCTGTCAAGTGCCCTTTCTCAATCGCTTCACTTTTGTCAAATATGTCCATGTCTCTTTTGTCGGTTCAGACCCTTTTCTCCAAATGTGAGAAAGCATGAATATAGGTGTTAACTTCCATTTCCTTTGTAGTTTTACATTTCCTGTGTATGCAATAACCTTGCCGCATTTAACATAGGCCCCAAAATTTAAATGCTGAAAGTACAGATCACTGTTCACTTAAGTATTCCATTTCATTACTGTAATTTGTGAAAGAAAGAAATCTAAAACACAATGTGACATTGAAAATAAAAAATTGTCACCATATTAAAGATATTTAATTTATAAGAATATATATAAGAATTTATGTTTACATAGCTTCTAGTTTCTGTGCAATAAAGAGACTAGAGATAACATACAGCACATGGCTTAGTGTTGGAATTCAAACCCAGAGACAAGGGCTGATTACCTGTGAAATGTGCTCTTTGCCTGGTCAGCTATCCAGGAGCCCTTTGTCACTAAGAAGTGAAACATGAAATAGACCTCCTATTGTTGTGCCTGCTGATGATGCAGCTGCAGTCTCATCATAACAATCTCAATGTTCCTTTTATTCATTCATTAATGGTAGTTTGGTGACCTTGAGTGTCTAGAAAGGCGCCTATAAGTTTAATGTATTGTTACTATTATTATTATCATCATTAACACACACATAAAAATGTCGGCTACCAAATTACACATTTGATCTGCTTTGGTGATTTCCCTCACCTTGTTAATCAGGCAATAATGCCCTTTTTGGTTAGTGCCGGATTCCATGCAAGTAATTCTTTCATGAGGATAACACTGCTCCTGTTCCAAAACTGTTGTGTTTTTTCCAACATAGCAAGAGCATTTCGAAAATAGATTATTCTAGCCTGCTTTTGGTCTCGATGCATGCACACAATGCCGGCTTGTACAAGCTTGGCTTGAGTTAACATTGACTGGAGATGGCTGTGTTGTGTTCCTTAGGTCCCCTCCACAAAGCTCTGTTGAACTCACAGTGACTTAAGATGTGTCCTAAACTCACCCGATGAAGCCTTATGGCTTATAAACAAATATTTATACGGTGAAACAAAGGCATCCAGTTGGTGTATCAAACACTAAATGTGCACATACATTGGAAGATTAAAGTACATAGTTGACATGTGTATACAGTCCATCTGAATAAGGCTGTATTCTGCGTTGAGCATTGATTTTGAATGAGTCTGCCTCAGCTGATCCCCCTCAGGTCCATTCCATCCCATGGTCTCAAAAAGCTGTCCTCACCTCAAATACTCTAGACCAACTACTAAATGATTGACTAGCTGGATGATTGGAGTGGTTTCAACAGAACTGTTGCCTTCTGCACTTACCTGAGCATTAAAAGTATTTGCATCCAAGTACTTAACTGACTGTCATGGTTACGTGACATTCTCCCATTGACTTTAGCAAAAAACATTTTATGTTCTCACTCTCATTGCATTCTGGTGCTCATGGGTTTATGCACCTCAACACGAATATGAACAAAGACACAATAACGTTACAACACGGTTCTTTCGTTGTTTGAGTTTTTATTGAACACACGCTCACACACACAGTCACATAAAAACGTTTGGCTGCGTATAATGTACACGTACAAGGATGGTTGAACGACAGTGCCGACACAGTGAAAGACGGATGTTTCATTCAAACGAGACAGCATTTTTTGCATTGTGCATTGCTTATTACTTTGTCAATCTTAGCTGATATAACCGTTCTACTGTCAACATATCTATCACAAGAGCTGGTTTAGTGTAAGCACAGAGGGAGGGGAGGTCATACCCAATAAGAAGGGCATTACTCTGCGGGCAGGTATTTGTCCAGCACGGTCTTCAAGTTGTTGATGGCCTCATCCAGGTGGGTACCGACGTGGGGGCGGAGATATTGGCCGTACAGACCCAGACCTGCAGTACGGGCCTGGTCCACAAGGGGAGCTGCCTCCTGAGCGAGGCCACTGGAAAGCAGAAAGACAACAAACATGATAAGGAATATCTGAGAATGCCTGAGAAGTCGCAGACATCACATAAGGTTCAAACCGCAGTGTCACTTTGTATCGCAAAAAGTATGATTCCCTCGAGGTGTTAAGACACATCGACAGATTAAAGGGACACTTTTTCAGACAAGGACATCACTCACGTGAAGACCTTGACGGCATTCTGGAACTGGGGCTTGGTCTGCAGTTCCTCCAAGTAGTCCCTGGCAGCCTGGCCTTGACCCTCACCCATCTTCTCCACCACTGGGGCCATGGCGACCTGCACTTTGCCGTAGGCATTGAGCAACCTCTTGTAGAAGACTGCCTTCAAGCTCTCGTACTTGTCCACCAGCTCCTGTTCAGGCTGGGGAATCTGAGCCAGGGTCATGGAGACTGTGTGTGTGTGTGTGTGTGTGTTGTAGTGTGTGTGTGTGTCGTTTTGTGTGTGTGTCGTAGCGTGTGTGTTGTAGTGTGTGTGTCGTAGTGGGCGTGTGTGTCACTCCAGAGTCCACCGGGGAGCACACCAGGTCCTGAGCATTTTGAATTTCACACAGCTTCCTGCCTCAGTCCCACTGTGTATAATTTGCTCTCCTCCATTTTAGCCCTGCCACTTCCAAAACACATCTACAGGGAGAGGAAGAGGAGGAGGAGGACAAGGACGCTGTAGAAAAGAAGATAGAGAGAGCATGAGAGAGAGACAGAGAGCGAGAAGAAGAAATGGATAGAGTGATATTCTGAGCAAGGGAGTGCAAAAGGGAGAGATAGTCACATCCATCTCTCGCTCCTTCCTCCTCTCTTTCTTTGTCTTTCACTTTCTCCCCTGTGTGTATTGGTCTCCATCCTTTTTCTCTCTCTCCCCTGTATTTGTACTTACACAAAAAACAGACGGCCACACAAACAACCGCACACACACACACACACACACACACACACACACACACACACACACACACACACACACACACACACACACACACACAGAGAGAGAGAGAGAGACAGCCAAAAAAACACACTACAGAGAGAGATACACAGAGACCATGTCACACACACCACACACACACACTCAACCAACCACGCACACACACACACACCAACATGCACGCTTGTGTGTCAGAGAACTCATTTCCAGGCTGTGTATTGTGCCATTCTTTCTGTTTGCCTCTCGGTGGGACAATGCACCTGATTTTACTATCAATTAGAGCTGAACACAAGAGAGCCCTGCCACCCGCCAGAGAGAGAGTGAGAGAGACTGTGTGTGTGTGTGTGTGTGTGCGTGTGTGTGTGTGTGTATGTGTGTGTGTGTGTGTGTGTGTGTGTGTGTGTGTGTTGCTGCCTCGCAACAGCTGTATGTGCGCGAGCGCGTGTATGAACGTGATAGCATATTTTTGCATTACAAGTGTATTACTGCGCTGCGTTTGTTTGGATGAGGGTTTTTGCACGTGTGTGTGCGTCAGCGGTCATTCTGTCAACAAAAATGACCACAGAGCGTGTCCATGGACAACCTCTTTCTTTTGGCTAAATTGTAACGACAAAGTAAATTAAAGAAGTATCAAAGACAATGATGAAGACGAACAGAGTCATTTATGATAATTCCCTTAAAAAATTTACGAAAATTAGACTAAAACGAAACAAAATTCAATTATGAAATGTTGACCATAACGCAACTCCGATTGTTGACGACTAAGACGGAAAAACAAAATTAAAAATGCTTGTCAAAATGAACACTGGCTTGTGTGTGTGTGTGTTTGTGGCCGTGGCCTCTACAGATGTGTTTGTTTAGGTGTGCACACAACAAATCGAAAGCACAACAGTAACGAGTGCTAATGCGGTTGTCGGGCCCTTGAGCAAGGCACTTGACCCCTGCCGTGAGATGGCTTCCTCGCAGCGGCAACAAAAACTCGAAATTCAGGGGCCCTTTTCATCGGCATGGAGAGGAGGGAATGGAGAGAGAGAGAGGAGGATGAGGGGTGAGAATCGATCAAAAGAGAAAAGGAGAGACCAGAGAAAGTAATGGCTGGAGGAGAGAACGAACGAGGGATACATAAAGACCGAAAGAGAGAGATGTTTGTGTGTGTGTGTGTGTGGGGAGGGGGGGGGTAGTGTAAATTAAATAACAGGGTGAGAGAAGAAAATGGAGTGAAGAAGAAGGTGGGAAAAGGAGAGGGAGTCCAGAGAGGAAAGGAGGAGGAGGCTGAGAAATAAAGAAATGGAGACAGTGAAAGATTCGGAGGAGAGGAGGGCTACGTGGTAATGAAGTTTCCAAAGTGTCACTCAAGAGACACACACAAGCACACACGCACGCACACACACACAAACACGCACACACAGACAGATTTCACTCCCAGAATTGGAATTAGGCATACCCAGATAAAACAAATCCGCTACTATTTACACACAGTGTCTGGTAAACACGCACGCACACACACACACACACACACACACACACACACACACACACAAACACACACACGCACACACACACTCACACACACACGCGCATACACACATTAAGG
>JAVQJS010072886.1:0-45018 GCA_036024795.1 Galaxias rostratus
TAGTGGATCTACAATAGACAGTCGAAGCAAAGTGCTATATTTGGCAGTGGTCAATTCACCAAGTACAAATCAACAACACTTTCACTTACCAAAATATAGGCTATAGTTAATCAGTAAGCATATTTCTGAGAGAGAGAAAACACATCCACAAAGTAGTTTCCAATAAACAAGACATTCATATTGTTTGATTTTGATTTCAGCTTCTTCCAATAACTATGTGTCACACATAGCTACACCATCCCTAGTGGATCTTGTTCCTTGTTGAAAACACACAGTAAAGTACAGTTTGAATACCCTGAAAAAGGCATCTGCCAGATTCCTTTCATCTACTGAAAGTTGTTCCGTTGTCAAATCTCACATAAGTCTGTCATAAGTTGTTACAAAGGCTTTGCCTATTATTTTCAAGAAAATTGCTTTAGTTGTTAGATGATTAAAATCAATATTATAATTCTCATAAATGAAAATAAAGGAAATACAGATGGAGCAGCAATAGCAGGTAGATACAATATAATTTAGGCGGAAAAGAAGGCATGAGGCACCTCTACAGTGATAGACATTCAGCCTTTCAAATCCTCCACACATCTGTACACTATATAGCTTTGGAAATTCAAGTGAATCGTTTCGTTTGTAAACTCACAACATTCCTTGAACATTCATAACATTATTCCAGAGAATGTCTTTTAGATTAATTATATGTACATAGCTCTTCCCAAAAGATACTACACACTGAAAAACGAGTATAATAAAATCAGAAAACATTACAGGCCTTAAGGATTTATATCTGCTGCATCTATACAAGCCAATGTTTGGACATTCATTGGTCGCGAAAGTCTGTTCCTGGAGGACATTTGATGCTGATTTACAACATGAAGAGCATTCACACTGAATGAACTTCAAACCCAATTCAAAGAAACTTGGGTGGTTTTAAAATAAGTTCAACCAAAATGAACATGTCCACGTTTCTTCTCCTGTCTCCTTCCTTTCCATACATGGTCCGTTTTCTGGGTACTGAGGATGCCATTTTCTTGCATTGCTTTAGCATTGTCTCTTTTAAAGAAGTTGAGTGTCAAGAGACATTCCGCGTCTTCTTGCTAATAAAGGTTGAGAAAAGAAGAGAGGCAAAGAAAATGGATGCAATGACAACAGGCAAAACTGAAAGGAAAAAAATTTGCTGTTACCTTTCAATCAAAGACGGAGCCAGACGAAGATGAGGATGGCGATGAAGACGAGGATGATGATTTGTGTGTCTCCTCCTGTTTCTCAGGGTATCTTGGCGCAATTTCCTTCTCTTTCTTACTCCCTGACTGGCAGACGCGTTCACAGGGCTTGAACTGCCAGGTCACCTTCTTTGACTGTTCTGTTACCACTGCTGCTGATGCTGCACACGCGACCTGGGTTACCATAGCAACTGGTGCCGCCACCACAATATTCTTCTCCTCTTCAGCAAACAGTCCTTTCAGGCAATCCTGCTCCATGTCCAACCAGTGGTCCCAGCCAGGCTCCGCTTGTTTGGACCGGCTGCGTCTACCGCCAGGTCTGCCGGGCCTATTCTCATTACCAGGCTCAGAGTCGGACACTTCCGAGTCCCAGTCGCTGTCTCCGGCCACGGAAGCAGAACCAGGGACACAAAAGTCCACCGGACCGGACCCAGTGGTATCGGAGTCGGAGTCTTTGGAGCCACTGTAAGCGGACTGACTCTCAGTACCCATCGCGTGGCAGTCTGGTGCCGCCAGGTACACAAAGCTGTCCGTCGTCAGAAAGTCTCCTTCTTCAGGGTTGGGGAGGTTTAGGCGCTCTTTGATGGAGAGGGGGGTGTGTGTGTGAGGAATGTGTGTGCCCTGCGCTGAGCGGACCTCCGCTGTGTGATGGCCCTCCACCTGTGCAAGTGGGCCGGCCGACACGGCCAGGTAGACGAAGCTGTCGGTGGCCACGAAGGGGTCTAGATCACTGCTGTCCAGGCCGGACTTCTTAATGTGGTACTTGGTTGGAGACAGAGGGAGAGGGGACTCGGTCCCTGTGAGCATCACAGTAGTGCGCTTTACCCTTGAATCGGTGGCTGTGGAAGCCTCCACATCAGACACAGAAACAGGGGTCTTCTCTATGGACGCAGCGACATCTTTGTCATCATGAACCCCGGCTTCAGACACGTTCCCTCCAGCCACCTCTCCTTCTGTGTCCCCCTCTCCCTCACACTTGGACAGGCTCTTTAGAAGCGAGGGGTAACACCACTGGAGCTCTGTGCTCTCCTCCCGGCCCCACTCTTTGTCTTGGTCATGATCCAAAGAGTTGCTGCTGCTTGCCAGGTCTGATTCATCAGAGCCACCCTCTTCTTGGCTGGGGTTGGACATGGACAGAAATACGCCGCTGGAATCTGACTCCAGTGTGATGTTGGAGTCAGGCGATGAATCTTCTTTTTCAGCCACACTTCCAGGCTTAGGAGATGCATCGGTGGACGGGAGGCCCACAGCCGTTAGCTCCAAACTGGGCTGAGGTCTGCCCCTCTCCCCTGGAACCCGAACAAACATAGATTTGTTGTCTACATGCTTTATTTTCAAAATAATTTTCAGATTGGCACAATATTTCTATATGTTTATATTTATGGATATATATATGTATGACACATAATTATAAATGGTTGTGAATATACAACACAATAGTATTTGTGTTCATATCTAAAAACAATGACGCTTACCCATATGGTGGGTAGGTTTATCCCTCTGAGGGCCTGGGTGTGTTTGATACATCAGATCCCCTCTCTCCCTCTGTGAGTGAGCTAGCACTGGATACATGTCTCCCATCTCCTTACACTGGGACAGATCCAAGTGGTCCACAGACGGCAGGTCGTTGTCCACCTCCTTGGCTCTTCTCTCCAGCTCCTGTAGGGAGAGCTCCGAGGCGGCACTAGAGGGGGGATGGGAGCCCCCAAACCCACAAGGTGGTCTCAGGAGGGGCCAGTTCCGAAGGGAGCCCGAGTAGGAGTCCCCATCGCTACCTCCAGCTCCGGCCCAGCCTTCATCCCACAAGGTGTTCACCATGTCCAGGACCGCGTCCCAGCCCTCCTCCCCCATTGCCTCATCTCCTGTCTCCTCCACCACCATCGTTTCTACAGTCTCCGCTTTCTCTTTCTCTGTGTCTCTTTGCTCCTCTCCTTCCTTTTTCTCGCTCTTCGTTCTTACCTCCCCTTCATCTTTACATTCTCTCATTTTGTTCTTAACTGACGTCATCTCCTCATTCTTTTCCTCTTTTCTTTTGAACTTCTTTTCCATTTCGGCTTCGCCTTCATCCTTTTTCCTTTCCGCCTTTCCTGGTCTTCCTCCACAAACTGAAAACACAAATGAACCACCACCCTCCTCTCTCACTTTCTTCTCCTCCTTTATTTTTCCATCTTCCTTTCCTTTCTTTTTTTCCTTCACCACCTCCGTCACTTTGTGCATCTCCCTCTGCTTCTCCGTCTCTTTCTCCTTCTCCCTTTTCCTCTCTTTCTCATTCTCCTTCTCTTTTCCATTCTCTTTTTCCTTCTCCTTCTCTTTAGGCTGAGGAGGTTTCTTGGGCTCCTCCAGTTCCTTGTAAACCCTCCACTGTTCTAAGGATTGCTCTTTTAGGGAGGAGCGGCAGACTAAACCTATGAGATGGGATGGGTCCGGTTGGGTCTGTTCTTTTAAAGAGGAGCGCCCCAGCAGGCCTGCCAGCTTAGTCTGGTGCTCGGTGAAAGGACTGAGGCGGGGGAGGTTCCTCCGTTCCGCATTTGAGAGGGGCACGATGGTTGGGAGAGGGGGCAGGATGGGAAGGTTGTGGAGGGCACCGCCTTGTCTCACAGTTCTCTTGCGGCCGATGAGCCTTCGAGGCCAAGTGGACTCCGTGTCTTGGACGTTGTGGCCAGGCACCGCTTCTGATTCAAAGCCAGGGACAGCTGGGGACACGGCCCTCGACACAGACCGTGGCTCAAGTCCAACCTTACCGGAACCCCCAGCCCTGCTCACAGGTCTGGAACCAGCTCTGTCTCCTTTAACGGACAGAATTTTAGTTTCTGTCCCTTCTCTATCTCTAGCTTTATTCCCATTAGCATCTACAGTTACAAAGCCTTTAGCTTCAGATTCAGCATTAGCTCCTGTATCAGCAATATATTTGGCCTCAGCTCTGTCATTTATTTCAGCAGGCCCTGGCCCAACTAAAATGTTAGCTTCTGAAGGCTCAGACACAAATTTAGGTTTGACTTTGGTGCCAGGCTCAGATGCAACTACAATCTCAACTCCAATTTTAGCCCCAGCCTGGACTTCAACTCCGGTCACAGAGTTATGCCCTGGACTAATTGCTGCTGGCCCAGTTCCAGCTTCAGCATCCGGCACACATTTAGCTTCAGTTTCAGGTCTAAAACTAGGTGCTGCCTCAGGTGCAACTTTGGTTCCAGTTCCAGACCTAACTTTTGCTCCAGCCCCAACCTCCATTTTACGTACATCCTCAGGTCCAACTTTTACATTTACAACAGTTACATTCTCAACTTGAGCAGCAATTTCAGACCCAACTCCAGCTCCAGTCTCAACGTTAGGTCCGGTTTTAGACCGAACCTTCACTTCAGTCCCCTTCCCGACTTCAGTCACAGTACCACCTTTAGTTTCTGTTATGACTTTGGCCTCAGTCCCAGTCCTATCTTTAACCCCTTCAGTCCCAGGCTCAATCTTAGCCCCTGGTCCAGCCTTAGGCACAGTCCTAACCTTAGCCATAGAAGAGGCCCTTGAACTCGACCCTGACCTAGATTTAGACGTTTTAGTACTAGACCTGGAATCATGCCCAGCTCCATTCCTAGTCCCCACCCCAGTCCTGGTTTCTGAAACGAGCCTGGGCACTTCCATTGGTAATGGAGAGGGCTGGCTTATTAACAGGGGGGTCAAATCATGGCTCAGTTCCGGTTCTAGGAAGACGGAGTCTCGGTCTGTTGCCGTGGAGCCTAAGGGTCCGGCTCTCCCAAAACCAAAGGTGCCAAAACTACACCGGTCATCCATGGCCATAGAACAAACCGACACTTCTCTCATTTCCCGCTCTCGTTCCCTCTCGGCCCTTTCCCTTTTTCTCTCTTTCTCTCTTTCTATTCTCCCCCTTTCTCTCTCTCTCTCCCACTCCCTCTCTGCCCATCCTCTCTCTCTTTCCCTTTCTCTCTCCCTCTCCCACTCCCTCTCTCTTTCTGCCCTACCCCAGCCGCGGTCCCGCAAATCCTCCTGGAGGTCCCGCGCCGACAGCTGGATGAGGGGGGCTCGGTAAGGGGAGCGCTGGGGAATGGTGGGGGGCGAGAGCCTCAAACTCTGGCTCTGGGATGGGAGCCGAGGCTGGATGGGCGGAGGGGAAAGCCTCAGACTCTGAGACTGCGCGGAGCGGGTCCTGGCCGGCGAGAAGAACACGGGGGTGTGGTAGCCGGAGGAGTGAGGGGAGCCAGAGTAGGGGGAGATGAGCGGGGAGGTCATGCCACTGCCGTGGGGGTAGAGGGAGTGAGAGTGACTGGTAGGGTTCAGGTAGCCACGCTCCAACATGTCGCCCGACGTCAGTTCCATGCACTCTGAGGGACTGGGCGGGTTCATCACCTTCCAGGAGTGGCGGTTGTCTTTACACTTTCCACTGTCCTGATGGTGGTGGTGGTGGTGGTGGTGATGGTGCTTCTTGGAGCCAGAGAAGGAAGACGGTCCCGCGGGGGCTGAGATGGAGGACACGGACGGCGAGACGGAGCGCACAAAGCCGCCGGGCGAGTGGCAGACGCCCTGGCCCTCCTGCGCCAGCTTCAGCGAGTCGAAGATCACCCTTTCATCTAGCCGACGCACGAAAGAGGGGTTGGGGGTGATGGAGCGCTGGCGTTCGAACATCTCGGCCCGGGCCCCGCCCCGGAGAGAACCGTTGGTGGAAAAGTCCTGGTTGTCTCTCCCGGCGCAAGAGCCCATGGTGCTGTGGGCGGAGCCTCCGTGGTCGATCTGCTCGTTGATGCACATGGTGTCGTAGATGGAGCGCTGCGGCACGTAGCCGTCGCCGTAGCCGTCCACCACGCCGCCCTCGCCGCGCTTGTCGGAGCAGCAGGGGCCCTGGCGGAAACAGCCAGGCCGGCTCAGAGGCTTCCCCATGGGGATGGACGGGGTCCTGGTCTGGTGTGATCTGGTGTCTAGCCCTCTGACCTGCTCTCCTCCCCACCTGGTCTGGGACGGGGACCTGCTCTGATTTAGTCTGGAGTCTCGGCTCCCGATCTCCTCTCCTCCGGACCTGCCCTGGCCTCGCGGACCCTGAGTGAGGTACTCTATCCTGTCTTCCTCGCTGCCATCTTCTACTTGGGATGTCAGATCAAGTCAGAGAATATTAAAGAAAATGTTTGGCAAGAATGAAAATTAAAAAATAAAGATGGCACAGTTCCCCAGCAAAAAAAAACAAAAAACATATTTTGTTTTACCTCATGTGCAAGAGAAGAGGGAAAACATATCTACATGTAAAACCAATAGAATGTGCCAAGTAGTTCCTTCTAAACATGCACAATTATAAATCCTCAACAGTTCTAATCTTCCTCTGAAGAAAGTCCATTTGAGCTGCCTCTAGTCCTTTCCTCCCAAAGTAAATATGTGGGGATGCATAATTTTAGTCACAGAGAGAGAACGCAAGGACTGCATACACACACAAACCCAGGCTGTTCAATTTACTGCCCAGCCTCCTCACCGATTACGGTTGTCTTGCTTCAGTCGCCTGGACAAAAACAGGAGTTGAATAGAGTGGAAAAGAGCTTGAAAAACAATGGTTGTCAAGAATAATCCTCGGTGACTCACTCACTTCTCTCTGCCTTCCAGCTTTTCAGCTCCCACTCATGTTTAAGCAAAGAACCGTCTCTCTCAGCATCTCCTCCTCGCAGAAACAACTGCCATCTCCTCCTGGTGCGTGTATCAATACAGAAATGTTTTCTATCACGCTCACTTTCATGACAGGTAAGTTGATCTATCAATCAATTAGTCCATTCAGTGTCAGTGCCTGCTCTCAATTAAGGACAGTTTTCTTACCAAGAGGACGCAGGTAGCTCGAGCATCGATCTAGCCATGCTGTGAATCATCGGCGCTGTCAGAGAGGCAGGTTTTTTGAGAAATGCTTTTTTATGCCAACACCAACGCACTCGCCACCTTCCTCCTCTCTCACTCTCCCTCTCTCACTCTCCCTCTCTCACTCTCCCTCACACGAATCCATGCTCCCCTCCCCATGCTACAGCCTGCTTCAGGGGCTCGAAGTGGTTTGAAGCTGCCAAACACCAACTTTCTCTCTTCTTTTCTGTCACTCTCCCTTGTTCTGCTGCCCCCGACCACCATGCCCTGCCTCCGTTCTTTCATCTCAATTTAGGCTTGACCGAGCAGGCTCCTGTTCTCTCAAAGCGACGGAATCAGCGGGGGAAATCTTCAGACGCGTCAACGCTGAAGGGGGGGGGGTGAAGGAGGACATATCAGTATTTCTGTCTGATCGAAGTCTCTGGCACTTACCATCTTAAACACATATTTTTAAAGTTACGAGAGGCAGTTTATCTGTGGGAGTTGATTGTGGTGACCCCTACTGTTTGCTTTGTGTAATTGTTTTCCCTAATGTCTGTAAAGCGTTAACAGCCAGAATTCTCTGTCACTGCATATCACCAGTACGACTCTGCAACTCAACTCCAAATATGGACATCTCCTGATTTAGTGACGCTATTCACTGTGCTATAAAGCCATTTGTAACTGTTCCGCAGAAGGTCGTGCCCGATGGCAGACAATTTATCAATGTTAAATATTGAGACTTCAAGAGGACAGCAATTCTTTTATTGTCCCGTAGAAATTCCAATGTACTATCAGGAGAAATGTATTGATAACCTAAAGTTGCCAATAGTCGCTTTAATTGTGACAAAGAAAATCAAATAGTTTCCTCATGTAGACATTGTAGTGTACAATGAAACCTAGATACTATTGAGCACAGACAAATGCAGCCTGTTTATGGTCTGATTGTTTTTTCTATCCATCAACTGCCTACTGATATCTCCCTTTCTCTGCCTCCGTCTCTCCCACACACACTCATCCCTCGCTCTCTCCATCCCTCTTGTACAACTAGCAGCGTGCCCTTTCCCTCCTACTCCTGCCCTCTCACACATGCACCAAGAACATGGAGGGACTCACGTTTTGTTCAACAGTCAACAGTGGAGGCGGAAAGCAGAGCGAGAGAGAATAGAGGGATATAGACAGACACGAGGAAGAGGAGGGGAGAGAGAGAAGAGTGCACTAGAGGCACCACACCTCTTACAAATCTTTTACCCACAACTGTCACACACAAAGTACATTCAACCCCTAAGGGGAGGGTTTTATAATGTGATTTTTATTGATCGGATTGAAAGTATTACGTTCCTGATTCAGGTCTGTAACTCGAGATATTCTCATACAAAATAGGAAAAGAGGACCATGATCAAAGATAGTGTTGGTGGTGTGGAACTATGAGTTAGTAGTGTGTGAGAAACTAATTAGATACCGTCAACCCTCCTTTGTAAGGCAGTTCTGGTTTTCCGTTCCATAGCTTTAAAAGTGCAGAGAAAAAATAATTTGCCATACACATACACATACACATTTCATGCCTGATTTGTTTCAATTTCAGTCCATAATGACAGAATATAAATAGGGTTTACAAGTCCTTGATAGGAGTAGAGCACAGTGTCTGTATGTGTATGGCTAGTAGCCAGTCAAAAAATTCTCCTCACAAACCTTTATAATTGGCTCAGCCAGGGGCATAGCCATAAGCAGCAGAGATATAAATAAGAAAACAAAGGCAGGTAGACATGGGGAGAGTGTGGCTCTGTATTTTCCCAAAAATGTCAATCACTTATTTTTTACAATGACAGTCCAAAACATTTTAAACACTAGATGTCACAGTGTGCCGAAGATAACGAGAAAAGCACATCTGTTACCTCACACAAAGGAGAACAAGAACCATAGAAAATCCTCGAGTTTCCGCCATTTTACCTGCGAGTGAGTAAAAGACATTAACCTTCCCTTCACTCAAATCCCCAAAGCACTCACCCTCCACAAAAATAACGAGGCTTGGTGCAGACGCAGTCCAGAGCCAGGAGCACTCCACCTGGGACACATAGGCAGGTTGACAACAGACCAGTTCTACTTAAAGGAGAACCAGCGCTGTGAATGGTCGCATCCCGAAAGCAGCTACGGTCTCAGGGAGGAGCGGTCGAGGGGGGGGGGGGGGTTTCCTACAGAGCACAATCTAAAGTCGGGACGGGCCCTCCAGTGAACTGTCGTCGTCGGTAGAGCCGCTGTACGGGGCGAGGTGCTGCTGCTGCTGTTGCTGAGCCGCCTCCTCCGGTTCCTGATGCACCACTCGGACGGTCAGGATGCGGGTCAGCAGGCTCTCCAGCGTGGAGCCCTCCAGTGGCTTGGAGGTGTACCAGCGGGGGCTGTTGGGGTGGAGCGTCTGCTCGGGCTGCAGGTAAAACACGTTGGTCCGTTTCTTCGCCGTCTCTGGACTGATGACGGAAAGGGGGGCGGGGGGATGTAAACAAACAGATGGAAGGGGGAGACGAAGAACGAGATGGTATAGAAACCGCACGGTAACAGTGATTTGCGTGATTGTGTGTGTGTGTGTGTTCTCACCACTTGGAGAGGTAGAATTCGTACAGTCGTACAGGGCAGCGTAGCGGGTTGACTGTGTTCTCAGGGATTTCTACGTCCGCCTCCTCATCCTCCAACTTCCTCTTTGCCGGAAACGCCAAGGCCTCTGCAAACGAACGCACACGCGGTTAACCATGAAGTCAGTGCAGTGCTGTTTCCCAGTCTGACGCCCAGAGAGCCCACCTGTGCCCGCGTGCTCCTCCTGGGCCAGGGCCTGGTAGCGCAGGTAGGCAGACGGCCCGGGGCGGGTGCAGCAGGAGAAGTTGGAGAAGGAGAGGCGTCGGTGCTCTGCCAGCGTGGTCAGGCCCAGGGCCTTGGTGCAGAAGAAGAGCAGCGTGTTGAGCAGCACCATGGGGGAGAAGGCTCCTAGCTGCTTACACTCCCACAGGAAGCTCTCCTCCACCCGCGAGTACAGTGCCCCTGGGAAACAAGGGGGGGAAAGTTAGAAAGACAGTAATCCACGTCATCACGCATCCCTGCATATACTATGGATAGGAACGCTGTCTGTAACGTCTCTAGCAGAACTGTGGCACACTAACCATGCAGTCTGGCATCACTGTACCACTAGCGGACGGCAGAACACATCGCCCCCGACACATAATGGCGTAATGAGGTGTAAAAGCCCAGCCATTGACATACCACTGGGTAGCATAGTCGGTCTCCAGCGCAGCAAAATCCCAGACACCTCCCTGGCAAATCGACTGTAGAGGTCATCCGTGAAGATATTCTCTATCCTCCCCATCTCAAACAAATACTGTGGACAGGGGGGGACAGAGAGTCACACTGCTGTCGGTCCACCATATGCCACCAATCCTTGCACCAGAGATCTATGGAGGGGCGTACCCGCTGTATGCCCAGGCAGAGGTAGAAGATGCTGTCAGGGGCGTACGCCTTGCCACCGGGCCGGCGGACCTCCTTGATGAAGCGACACAGACCGTAGCTGAGCTCCGCAGAGTTGCACCGCAACACGTCCTCCTTCAGGACCACGGGCCGGAACACTGGCAAGAGTCACACACAGAGACAGACGGCAAGGGTGAGTACAGAGACCGGCACACAGCGGCCTGCAGGGCCAGCACCAGGGAGACCACAGACGGAACGGCCGAGGGTCCACTCACAGGCGTCTGTGAGGTAGTCGCTGTGCTTGTTTCTCTGCGCCACCCAGTCCCTCCAGGCATTGACCCCGTACATGTGGTGCAGTTTGGAAGGGCCAGGGAACTGCGGGTCCATCGAACCAATGCACCACCGGCTCTGAAAGGCACACAAGTCACATAACGGAACCAAAAACATTTTCTCCTGTCAGTTAAATTTAGGGTCGGTGTCAACCAGAGTTCTTAGGAGGGGGGGGGGGCATGCAGTTTTGTATTCACAGTGCTCAGTCTGTCTGGTGGGCCTACCCGTTTCCTAGGAGAAAAGTCATCACGTGATCTCTTGAGTCCTCGCTGTGGCGGAGCCATGCTGTGATCCTCCACTGCGGCATCTTCAAACAACTCTGCCGACACAACAACGGGGGCTAAGCAAAAGCAATCAATCCGTCGACGTGCACTGAATACCAAATGGTGAAATGGTGAAAGGTTTTCAGCAGAAGACTGAACTTGACTGAATCAAACTCTCTGCAATTAGTTAGTGTCGTATGCAACTTTACTGTTTCTCTCAACAATGGGGTAGTCTGCCTCCAGATCCGTCATCGGGGAGGGAGGAGACTGGACGTCAGAACTAGAGCTGGTTTTAAGAGGAACCACATCTTTTGGGTTGTCCTGTTTCTGTGTGCTGGGGTTAAGAGGGCCTGAGGTCCCCACACTCTGATCATTTCGGGGCTTAGCAGGGCCAGTGGTACTCCCTCTGCCAGCAGATTGCTCCCCCGAGATAGGAGGGGATAAGGCAACATCCGACTCTGTGTCTAGACCGCAGGAACTGGACTGGTCTAGGGCACAGAAACAAGTGAGAAAGGATGAGAGAGTATAAACATGAACAAAAACAAAGAGAGAAAAACATTACCGCACAGATTGACACACTCACACACAATGAATGGGGTCTGCTTATTTCACCTGCATGCGAGACCAGTTTGCCCTTCTCCCTGATGACTTCAGCCGTGGCCTCGAGTTGAGTCCCAACATCTTTCATTTTCTTGTTCTGTCGCTCGGCCGAGAGAGAGGGTAAAACTATGGGCACTGGAACCTGGGGAGGGTGGTTGAAGAAAATGCAACGGTGAACGTACGGTGACTTTATATTTGGTGGAGCCCAAACAAAAGTTGATGCCTGTGCATCTGCACGTGATCTAAAAAGATGGCAGTATTTCAGGCATAGTAGTGCGCAGACAAAGGCTAGGAGCACCAAAGTACCCAACTGTTTACATCGTTTCATCATCGTCGCTGTGATCGATGGAAAGGCACACATAAAAACAACTATTACGCAAGCCTCCTAATGTGCTAAATTAAACATGAGAACAGCTTTGGTAACCACATGGAGAGACGTACAGGCAGGGGCATTGCCATGGCAACAGGGAAATATTGGGTGTACATGTTCATTGGCACGGGGATGAACACAGGCACTGGAATTGGCACCACCATCACCTTCACCTTCTCCTCCGCCACTGTGGAGGCAAACAACACCGCTGAGAATCCCAGCAGGGATACGAAGGAAGGCACAGAAGAGGAGACATGGAAGGAGAAGACAAACACAGAGAACACTGCAGATCACTGAATCAATACAGAGAAGGTGTAGTGTTGCTATAGGGGTTGACTGTTATTTAAAAAAAAAAATAAAAAAAAAAATAAAATACAACACTGAAAAGATACATGGTGCTTAATTTAATCATTACATTTGCACTGCAGGCTGGTAGATTTCACCACCAGACAATTTGTGTCATATAAGGATATGCACGGTCCATTTGACAGCTCATAAGACACATTAGTTCTGTAGTTAGGACTGAAAAAAAAGGTACAAGAATTTGTTAATCAATGTTAGCATAACATCTACCCTGATTTCTGAAATACTACTCTGAAGAGCAATCCTTTCAACCAACATGTCCATACAGTATAATGTAATTTCTTACTCCATTGAGTTAGCTATCCAATATTCTCTGCACACACCATCGACTACCCACCAACCCTAGTTTAATACATGTGGAGCTTTGACTGTTCTGTTCAGTGTTCAATCTCTAATAAAATGCAAATAATTGCAACATAAACAACAAAAAAGGGGTTTATTTCTCAGTTCAAGAACTTTGTATTACAATTCAGTGTTACTTTACACTCTCAAACAGTTGTGACATCAACAACCTAAATGTGTTTACATTATCAGAAACTGTACATACATAGTAAACTCAATACATTAAGCACAAACTTGTAAACTAAGAATGATAGAAAAAAACTAAAATTATTCAATGTTAAACAAATTCGGAACAAAACTTGAACATAGATGCTATGTTCGCACAACGAAACTAAATACATGTTTAAAGTATAAAACTGTCATTGACCTTAATTTCAATACAGTATAATTGTCTTTGTCCAGTTATAAATTAACAGTCAAAACTGAGGCAACACAAATAAAACACATGATGCTAATTTGAAAAATACACAAAGACTAAAAAAAGCAGGACTAAAGCTAGCAGAATCCATCTCCTTCTGTCCGCTAATGAAGAGGAGTTGGAGTACTGGCAGTTTGGAGTTGGCTAGGGAAAAGCAAACATTTGGGGTTATAATCCAAATCCTAAAATAACAACTATGAAGTTATTCATGAATGAATATAGCTGTTTGAAATGATCAAGACTATGGAGTTTTTTATTTCTTGAGTTTCTTGAGTCATGTAAACTCACCCAAAAGAGCCAGTTTGGTAACCGTTTGTTAGCCTGTGTAGACTTTTAGGGTGTGGTAGAGTTCAAAACACGGCACCGGACAGAGACTGGGGACTCCAGGGCAGGACTTACAATAAAAGAACGACTGCTTCCGGCAAGTTCTCTTCCACTCCTTCTGGTCCTCCGACAGAGAGCTCCTCTCGCTCCGTCTCTCATCTTTCTCCTCTTCTGAGCTCATAGTTTCACAGGTGTTGCTAATATCAGTCCCGTCCTCCTTCTCCTCCTCCTCCTTTTTCCTTTCCCTACTCATCGCCTGCCCCACTTCGGCTTTTCTTTTCCATGGTGAGCAGACTATGCAGTCAAGCCTCTTCTCAGTCTGGCCCAGGAAATGGCGGCCAAAAAGACGAGCTGGTGTGGAGCCTGATTGTTCGGCCTCCCCCTCTGGCTCAGCTGCTGAGGCGGGCTCAGAGGACGGGCATGGCGGGCTAGTTTGTGGTTCTGGGGCACACCATTTGGCTACGCATTCAGAGATTTTCAGATAGTGAGATTTAACCAGCTTCTTTCAGCGCATTAGTACTCCATATTTTGATCAAGTCAAATTTAAGCGGGAAAGTGGCTCTAACTTTTCATACAGAATCCCACAACAGCAAACACTTGCACATGTAGCTGCTTACCTCCACAAAAGTGCGACACACGGTTTCCCATTTTATGGTCATTGGTCAACAAGACCATGAATGTGAATGACAGTTTGGATTATTGAGAAGCAAACCAGATCTTGGACCAATAACAAATCCTTTATGGAATAGGGTAGTTTGCACATCATTCAAACCTCTCGGTTTGGGAGTAATCAATCATTTCTTTGAAGCAAGCCAAACTATTTCAATCTTAAAGTATTTGAAAGGATGAACACTCTCATTGGACCAAAGTCTCTGATGGACTAGCAGTAGAGCTGAAGTAGAATCAGTTAGTTAGTGAGCTTACCTGCAGGTGTCTCAGAAACCTGAGTGGACAAACACTGTACTTCCTGGTCCAAAGTGAAGGGCTTACACAGAATGGCTTTGTTTTTCATCGGTTTCCGACGTGCAACCGGCACACGCAGGGCATCTGTCTGAGTACTTGCCTAGACGAGTGATACAAAGAAGTCCAGCGTCTGAGTGTTTTGAAAAGCGCTTTATAAATATAATGTATTATTATTAAGGGCAATCTATCAGGGCACAAACTATCAGGACACCTGTCAGGTGTAGATTTTGGCATCCAGCTAATCAGAAACATTTGCATTGATAACTTGCACAAACACACATTACTTACATGGTCAAGGTTCTTGCCAATAGAGTTAGACGTGGGCAGAGCTCCTGTAACAAAACAGATAAAACATAACTACCTCTGCGGCGTGGAGTCGATCCCCATTATATTAGGATTGGTGAAAAAGTTGATCTAACCAGTCAGAGCACTGTCTGCATTCACATGGGGTTGACCGTCAGAGCCGTTGGCCAATGAGGCGACATTGGCGATGACGGGGTTCATCTTGGAGCGGTGGGGCTGGGCAGGAGCTTTGGGGAGGGCGAGAGAGAGAGAGATATCAAAGAGAGCAAACAAGAAGGAAAGGAGACCATATATAGAGGCTATGGGAAATGAATTGCATTTCAAAATTGGGCTTAAATTTCACACGTCTATAGACATTGGCCCAAATATCCCAGGACTAAATAGGTCAGTACACAGGCCACCCAGTCACCACCATTCCCACACCCAGCGTTGATGAGACTTTGCACCCATACCTACCATACGGAGGTGGTTGTGTCTTCATTGGCAGGGCTGCGTTACTCTGCAGGCTGTTAGGGTTTAGGTTCACAGCACAGTATTCTAGCAGGCAGGGCAGGTTACAGAATTGACGGACTGATCGGCCACATTGGAGCTTTTCTAACTGATAGCCCTGGCGTCCACAGCTGCCACATTTTCCCATCTGGAAGGACATAGGGGGTAAGCATATACATATACTGTACATACTGTCAATGTAATCAATCGTTTCTTTTGAGCCAGCCAAACTATGTCTTCAGGCTTGGGTGAGTTTCCACGAGCACAAGCAGTGTGTCTCCTACCCCATAGAAGAGCACAGTGTACTGCGACATGCACTCAGGGGTGCAGAACTCCTCCATTTTCCCCCCAAAGTGGCTGTGGAGCATCTGGGTGTTGACGCTGGAGCAGTAGGCGCACAGCCTCCAGGTGTCCTTTTTCTTCCAGATCAGGTCATGCTTATACAGCAACTTACAACCTGCCGATTATAAATGCAATAACATATGTGTTAAAACATAACCATGTGCTTAATTGAAACGTCAGGGATTAGGCTAAATGGGCATGACAGGGCTTATCTTGGTCTAGGACTTGGATGCAGTGCGAGAGAGACTTCCAGTGGTTACTCACTCTCGCTGCAGAAGATCCTCTCTTTTAGGTTGAAGTGCATGACTTCGTAGACCACCTTCTCCAGGGCGCAGTACGCACATCTGGCCACTATCCTGTGCTTGGTGTTGTACTGCTCATTGCAAAATTTGTCGCAAAACATCAACACTCTGCCCTAGAGAAACAAGTGGGCCAAAGAATTGGTGAAAATTCACGTGACACATAGGATACGTATTGAACAGCGGCGGACACCGTGGTCGGATGGAAGTGCACTGGTTTGGGTGTGTGCGTCAGACGTAGCTGTTTACCTTGAAGCTGAAGAGAATAGGCTTGGTGATAAAAAGCTTGTTGCAGTGCTGGCAGAGGAGTCTGGCCGAGAAGCGCGAGCTGCCACCGGACTGGACTGGGGTGGAGGGTTGGAGGTAGGGCTAAAATGGGAAGCCGCGTGTTATGGGACCATCAGAAAGTCGGCAGAGTGTGGGCCTGGCATGGTACGCATTGAGGCCACGGCATAACATAAGGCATAAATTATAAGAGGGGATGAAACCGTATTGCTTTGAAATAAATGTTTTGCTTTAGCATCTGAGAGGGAAATAAATTAAACACAAATGTTATGTATACATTTAAGAATACATATAAGTGTTGGTCTTACCATTGGCACCTGGCTGGAATGAATGGGATGGGTACCAGTGACCTTGGAAGCAGGAGACAAAGTAGTGTTTTGGCTAGGAACGGGACCAGGTGTAGGTCCTTTGCAGGGTGACGGGTAAGGGGCTTGTTCGCAAGATCCTGCCCCAGGTCCAGTTCTTGATTTGGGGGACTCATTGTGGGAGTCAGTCCGGGTGTTTGATGACAACCCATTGGCCTGGTCTGGGGGCTTGCTGTGTTCCGTTTGCTACATGATCAGAATCAGACACACAGCACACTTGGTGATTTCAGTTACTTCAAAATGCAGCTCATCAGTGAGTCATGTTGGTTTGTTAGCTCTTCTCTCTGACACATTCAGATATGTTGTACCCTGTGTGCGCTGACGCAGTTGATGGAGCAGAAGTTGGAGATGGTTCCGTCTTCCATAACCAGGTGGTACTGGGGAGCGACGTTCACGGTACAGTGGGTGCACGGGAACGGAGTGCCTGGAGGGAGAGGAGACAGCCATCAAAGTGGGCAGGTTCTCCAAACAATGAGGCCCCAGTCTGATTTGATAGAGGTAGGTGTGTGTGTGTGTGTGTGTGTGTGTGTGTGTGTGTGTGTGTGTGTGTGTGTGTCAGCCGACATGAGTGTTTCTGTGGGACAGAGAGCGTTTCCCACGTGCGGCACACCGGTGTGTCTGCATGCCATCGTCCTCAGGGTGACTCACCAGTAAGCGTGTGTTTGGGCGGCCTGCTGATGTCCACACACGCAGTTGAGCAGTAGAGGGAGACCTTGCCTGCGTGGTCCGTCTCCATCAGCGTGGAGGACACCACGCTCAAGTTGTTACAGTTCCCACAGGGCGTCATCTTGCTGCACGTCTAGGAGAGAAGGCAACCACTTTATGAGTGCATGGTGACGGTACTATCAAAGGTGTCTAAAAGCTGTCAAATCCCGTTGTCTAGGACTGGCTCAGTGATGTAAGCCAAAGAGACCAACCCAAAAAGATGGATGGATGGATGGATGGATAATCGTTGAAAAAAATATATCGATTGTTTGATTTCAAAAACACTTGTCCTACACTTCATTCAGATGGAAAGGTTTGGCAGGTCTTACTTGTTTATAAGTGTCAACGCAGGTTGGGCTGCAGAAGTTGAGCTGAGCACTGTCAATTGTGAGCGTCTGGCAGCTGCTGCTGTTGGTCTTGCAATACATGCTGCAGCTCTCGCAACAGTTCATGGCCAGCAAGCGCTGGGAACGCCACAGGGCAAAACAGCGGTCACTGCAGAGGCGGTGGAGGTAGCCCAGGTGAGTCACCTCATGCTCTATCTGAAGGAGGCCAGAGCACAGGGAGGGGAGGGGTAAACGACAACAAGGACGTGACTCCATCGCTCACTGACTGACTGGGCTGTGTTTGGGCTCTGCGTTGAGTGTTCTTGTTCTACCTTGGTGGTAACCTTGCAGACCCTGCACGCAGGCTTCTCAATCTGGGGCGGTGTTTTTTTCTTGCGGCCAAAGACGGTGAGACAGAATTGACTGCAAAAGTGCATGTAGGTGTTGACGTCTACCGGAGCCATGATCACCTCCTTAGGATTAGTGATTGGTCTGTATAAGCAAAAAGGAGGAAATCGGTTAAATTGATGACAACACTAGTTAAACTGGGGTGAGCCATCTGGAAGTTGCTCAAAGATTATGTACCAGAATTTGTCAGTTGGGAACACATGCTAAATACAAAAATGTTTCAAAATATCCAATTATAACTTACTTGAGACATTGGTAGCAGGTGCGGGCTTTATTTGTTGGGGGCAGGTAACCAGTTAGACAAACAGTGGAGCAAAAGAGCTGAGTGGATCCTTTTCTCTGGAAAGCTGTCTGCCCCTTCATCAGTATTTTACAGCAGCCACTACATCGAGCATTGCCTATGGCTGGTGGCGGGATTCTGGGCTGAATCGGGGTAAGAGCAGGAGGTTTGATGGGGAACGCTGCCACAACATTACTCGGAAGCACAGCACTTATTGCTGGACCAATAGCAGCAGCAGGTTGGGCAGCGGGCGCTTGGACCGGGGAAGAGAAAGAAGAAGAGACCTAGTTAGTATGAGGACATATTAAACAATATTAAAATTGCTGCGTTCGTAGGCAACATTAGATACATTCTGACAACACGAGACAGTTCGCAACAATACTGCAGGTCTTTTTAACTAACCAGAAGGGGAAGCAAAGGAATTTCCTCCAACGGAATAGACTGAACTGATCCTCAGCTCATCCTGTGAGGCAAAAAGAATAGCAAAACATTGCAGCTGCTACCAAGAGAAAGGTCTAATCAAGATCTGCTTTGCAGTAGCCTTAACGAGCAACTCCCCAACTACCATTGATTAGAGTGAGACTGTGTGTGTGTGTGTGTATGTTATACCTCTTCATGTTCCAACTCCTCTTTAATCTGCCTAAGGGAAGCCTGGGGCAGCAAGGCTGAGTCGTAGCCCTCGTCCATGGGCTCATCTTTGATCTTCAACAGAGGAGAGATGGGTGACTCTAGATGAGCGGTTTCTACTGACTCGGGGAACACAGACTCTGACCTCTGGAGGCAAGAAAATAAATGGAGCAGACTGGTGTAATCTTTTATGAAATGGCTCAAATATAAGCATGTAGAGGATGTACATGATACCTGAATCAAAATGACAGAGCTTGCAGCCATTACTCCACAATCATTAAAACACAGAGAATGGTTTTAGCTATACTGACGATAATTGAACATTTTCTAAACAACAGTGAGCACAATAACCTCAAGTTGTTGGGCTCCCATTTCCTCTGACTGGTTGGAAGCTGATTTTACTGGCAGAAAGAAAGACACAAAAGAAAACATTTCAGAATAACAACACTGAGTGGCTACAAAAAAATTTATCACAAGAAACGTTCAAAAGAATGGTATTGTCGTGATGGGAAGTGATCCATCATATAATACCCTGGCAGTGCTCTCGTGAATTACAGGCTGCCCCTGGGCTGTCTGCTCTCTCTAGTCCTTCAGGATATCGCTTAGTACATGGCAGGCTGTCCCCAGTCTGGGTGTCCACTGATTGTTTGGCTGTCCTGTCAAAATGATCACCGTCAACCACGGCGTGCATTGGCAGAGAGAGGTTCCAATTTTCTTCCCCCTTGCCCCCCTCCTCCCCCTCCTCCTCCTCCTCGCCGAGATGAACAAAGTCTGCTGGAAGACCATTAATCACATCCTCAAGTCCTACACCTCCACCTGTTGCTACGATAAAGTTGGAGGACCTCTGAAGGGAGGGAGACATTTGGCTAGGGAAGGTGGTCACTTTTTCTCCATAATCTCCTTCCATGCTGTCCTCCCTCCGTTTATTTGGTGAACACACACTGTCCTTCCGTATAGTTCCCTTTTCCTCCAGTTCTTTAGTCTCTCCATCGCTCCATTCCAGTCTCTCGGCATGATCACTGCCCTTGGAACAGGTAGCTGAGCCATGGGAGGAGTCTACACAATCTCCAAGCCCCATCGCTTCATCAAAGACCCGTGACTGGTGTTCTTCATTCTGCAGAAAAAGCATAGCACAACTTTAGTTATATTTAATAACCAACACAATATTTGTCTCAGCTGCACATTTCCAATCAACAACAGGACGCAGGCTGTTAAGGGTAACTTTCAACCTCTCTGAACAAAAGTAACAATGGAAATGTACAACCGTGTCTTTCCTCATTGCGGCTGCGACAATAAGCTCTGTACATCAATGGCTTTGTAGTCACGTACAAACACCTCAACAAGCGTGCTTCTACAACAATGCAGATAAGTAACATTGAGGATTATTATAGCACGTAAGCTAACGCTAGTTATCAAGGGTTAGCTACCGTTAAAACGTTAGCTTGTTTGTTTGCAGGTTAACAATCCATGTGTCCTATTTGTTCTGTTGTCCAATGTGACTGTGCCCAATTCACAAAACAAAAGATCAGTTCAATAAACACAAGTGAGAGTGGAAAAAATTGTGTTCACCTCTTTCCTTTTGGGTCTAAAATCAGCCATATCCGCCATGTTTATATTGCGCGCGGCGCCTTGCAAACAGTTTCTACTTATGTCCCTAGCTTCTGTCTCCAGGGTCCAAAAGTTACTCCAATAATACGTAATATATATACTATTCCATTGATACCAAGAAACTCTATATAAATCAATGTGAGATATTTTGCATTACAATTTTATAAATTGGTTGGGTCCAGAATCGGCTGCATGCAGAATGGAACTCTCCTTTTCGAACTGCATGGCTGACTAACGTAATGGCAGCTGTGACTGCACCATAATAAATTGCATACTACAATCATGAAGACGGAACATTTAGCAATACAGTATATCATACCCTAATATAACTCTGCTCAAAATAATAATATATGGTGTCTACGTTTTAATTTCACATGCTGTAAACGTCTATCCAAAATCATACGATTTCGCGTGCGTGCTTAGGGTATGAGGTTTGGTAGCATTAGGATCCCCCCAAGCATAGAAATACATATAACGAAACAGTTGAGGCCACGGAATGAACCCACACGCGTTCTACGTATGACATTTCTAGCTGAACTCTTCCTTACATTGTACTGGGGTCAAACAATCACCAAAACGTAGGAAGGAGTGACACTCGGCAATCGACATTGTTGACATTTCAACTATACACTTCCTTGCTGGGTCAAACACTCTTGGTTACATCATTGCAGTTGAACTAAAGAAGGTAACCAAATGGCAATGAATGCTGCACGGACAATAGGAGCTGGTGGACCGCCTTCTTTGTCCCGATTTCGTGGAGCGTTGGTCGCTGCGGTTCTCGGGGACTGCGTTGGCGGAGAGTTTGAAGGCGCCGAAGAGGTTCCGATGGACCGCGTGTTGCAACATTTAAACGGGCTCAATGATGAGACGAGAGGTGACGGTAAGTTAGTGCTAAAACATATTTTGTAAACATTAAGGACGTAGTCATTTTGCCAAATATGACCAATTATACTTTACTTCACACAGTTCGATGCATGGCATTTCTAAAGATGCTTCTGCATAATGTAAAGTGTTCGTGTTTTTGGTCCTAGGCATCCTCCAATTCAGTGACGACACAGCCATGACACGCTGCGTAGTTCAGTCTCTTCTGGCCCGCGCAAGCTTTGACGGTCAGGACATGGCACGCAGGTTAGACAGACACACACACTTAAAACGAATGGTTAGGGAAGGAGATTATAAAGTACTGTAATTGATGGAAACCTGGTTGATCAATGAAATAGAAATCTCATCCAAACCAGGGTGTGCTGGATCGAGAAAGATATGTAGGCAGGGGACCAAAATTATGTGGAAGATAATCCTTATATCCCACACCTTTCTCAATTCCTGTGGTTCCTCATTCCCTCCAGGTTTGCAAAGGAGTACAGCCAGGCCCCTGATCGTGGGTATGGTTCTGGAGTTATCCAGGTGCTGAAAAAGCTAGCTTCCCCTCAGCTCAGTGATGTATATCAGCCAGCCAAGGCCCAGTTCAATGGGAGAGGTTCTTTTGGGAATGGAGGGGCAATGAGGGCAGCCCCCTTTGCCTTAGCCTTCCCTGATCTTGCTGATGTCAAGAGGGTGAGGAATCAATATATGATATAATTTCTACATAAAAAAAGAAATGCCAATGAAAATATGTATACTTTAAATTTGTAGACTTGAATAAAGGGCTGTCGTTATATTATGTTAAGGCAAATTGTTAAATCTGTTCCCTATTGCACTTTATCCATGCTCTATTTTTTTATCTTCATCTCAGTATTCCCGCCTAGGAGCAATGTTGACCCATTCCTGCTCACTGGGCTATAATGGAGCAGTGCTACAGGCCATGGCTGTCCACCTCTCCCTCCAGGGGGCGCTGGAATGGCCTCACAAGTTCATCAACAGACTCATCGCAGAGATGGAGAAGCTGGAGGCAGATGAGGCTGCTCGCAGCGATGCCAGAGTGTAAGTATTCTAATGGAATGTGCATTTGGTGTCATTCAACTTTTAACATTCCATGTCTCAACACATTCAACAGAGGTTTATGTAGCTCTGTCCTTTCTTCAGACTAATAGGTTCAGTTTTACAAGAGTTCAGTGCCACCATCAATAACTAAAATGTTTGTGTTTATTGTCCAAAGGCTCAAGGAGTCAGAGTTTCCATTCTGTGATCGTCTCCACCGGGTCAAAGAGCTCATTGAGAGAGACAATGTCAGCATAGAGGAAGTCATCACCGAACTAGGTCTGTCTGTTTGTTTGTGTTACTTAATTAACATATCTAATTATCAATAGGTTGTCCTTTGTATACTGTATGTATGTGCCAGTGTCTGTATCTAACACAATATAATAAAAAATCTGTTAATTTAAATGCATTAATGTAAATGCCTATGTTTGTGTCTAGGTAATGGCATTGCAGCTCTTCACTCTGTCCCCACTGCAATCTTCTGTGTCCTGCATTGTCTGGAACCCCGGGAGGGCCTACCGGTTCCGGCTTGCTACGGTGGGCTGGAGAGGACAATGGCCTACAGCCTGGCCCTGGGTGGGGACACGGACACTATCGCGTGCATGGCAGGGGCCATTGCTGGGGCACACTATGGAGTTGAAGCCATCCCGGAGTGTTGGATAAGGTCCTGTGAGGGAGTGGAGGATGCTGATGTGACTGCAGAGCACTTGCACACGCTGTATTACCAGTCACCAGCAGGGAGTGGTAGCACCACTGGGACTGGAAAGCAGATCTTAGATAATCAGGCAAAATCAACAGATACTAAAACAAGTACTTAGGGATTAGTTTACAAGGACTGCACTGGACTGGAAAGATAGATATATGTTGGTTATGGTCAGTATGGCCTAATATGCACATAAAATGTATCCTATTTTTCCCTTTCATCCCTGTTCGATAATGTTGGAGTAAACTTGTCTTGAAGATATGACAATAACTATAAATTGAACATGTTTTATCCTTTTGGTGATAAAAAGTATTTAATTAAAAAAAAAAATAGTAATCCCAATTTTGTTCTTGATATTTTTTAAATTCTTAAAAACTCGCCTGAAGTCGGCTGGGATAGGCTCCAGCCCCCCGTGACCCTGCATAGGATAAGCAGTTCTGATAATATATAGATGGATGGATATTTTTTAAATATGAGAAAATTACATCCAAATCATAAGTAATCTAATCCTAATGTACAACATAATCTCTCTTCCATGTTACGATGTTTGCTTTGATAAAAATAGAAGGTATGCTACTAAATAATCAAAACCATTATATTAAAGGCATCTGTCAAGTAAAAACATCGGCGCTTGCTTTTTAGAAGAAAAAAAACTGTTTAAAATTAAAGTAAGCCTTCACAGGAAGCTACTAATGGTAGACCAATGAGACTTAAAATAAAGATGTATGGGTGTGCCACTTAATTTCATGTGAAAGTATTCCAAATATTACAACGAAGTGAAATGAAAAAACACACCCAATACCGACTTTGACTGTAAAGTTTTTTCAATAAATAACGAACAGCCATGCCCTCAGCTCTTACTGCTACATTTACCCAAGCAAGAAAGAGGGAATTATGTCCATCTTGCTTTGTTAGTAACCATTCTCATGCAGTGCCTTATTCTAGCCCAAATATTGCACTTGGATTGAAGTCAAGTTTTTTTGGTCAATCTCCACGTGTACAGAAACAGGTGAGAGGGTCTCTCTCTGTGGATGTTACCACGTGCACGCTATAGTTGCTCAGTGTGTTCAGCTGGTCAATCAGGTACAGCAGATGAGGGTGTGGTTGAGAGTAGGCGTCCAAAATCTCCAAACGTTCCAGTTGTTGCAACCGGTGGAGGTTGAGGAAATCACTGTCTGATATGTTGCGATGTCTATGAGACAGAAACAGTCATGCAAAGCCAATGTATCATGTTATGGTTTGAAAAATTGTTGAATAAATAATGTGTGGAGACAAAAGGAAAAATAAATAGAATGGGCAAACCGTGTATCTTTTATAATTCATTATCGGTCATTATATGTAGTGAAAAATGTTTGATTATAACAACACAACCATTCCATTAGAACAAAACACGGGTCTCTTGTTACTGTATGGAATTCCCCAAGTATGGTGTAGATTAGTAAAAAACTTGCCGTATTTTGAGGGTCCGAAGTTGAGGGAAAAGCTGTGGAAAAAGACTGAGGTGCCCTTTGGATTCCCATGGGTCGAAGTGGAGGTGCAGAAGGCCTGGAACCCGCTGTCCCACGGCCACCATGTCCTGCACCTCTATGGGCATACGCAGACTCAGACTGGTCACTGTGACTGGAATAGAGTCTCCATATCCACTGAGAGGGAAACCAACTGCAATAAGCAAAGCAGTGGAATTATCTGCCATATTATTTTAATATACTGGGTAAACGTTTATACTTTTACATATATGCTTTTGTACGAATAACTAGGCTTATTGAGATGTGGACTGGAAACAAGGCTACTTGATATACAATAACGTAATATAAAAGTACATTCCTCTTCTAATATATTTTTTTTTATTCAAGATTAAACTCACCATCAATGATGAGCGTAGTAAGATGATGAAGGGCACCAAACCATGTTCGTAGGTGACATCTCGTATCAAATAACCCGTCTAAGTGTGAGTGGTATATGGCCAGAGTCTGTAGGGAGGCCAAGCTACTGATCGCGTTCTCTGGTACCGTAATATTTGTGAAGTTAACCAACTCCAGACTAGTCAAGGCTAAACCACCTGGTTGTAAATCTACTGACAGGGACACAAATAAAGCCATTAATTAAAGTCACTGATCTGGGAGAAAAACAATTGAATTAGCAAGTACAAAGGTTGTGCGCTACCATATAAGTAGAGAAATTAAGAGAGCACTGCACAATTATAACTTTTTTTGGTTTTACCATGTAGGCATAGTATGCATTTGAGTAAAGTTTAAATTGTTAAATTATATAAATGACTGCCCATTCTTTTTCCAAATTCCAAATAAAAACTGTCATTGTAATTGCCAGCTGAAACAACCACAGATCTTTGTCGAGCCTCCATTCATTTTTAACTTTGCCCAACACTTGGTTATCTTATGATTAGCTGGAAGACCTGAAGACCTTTTATGAAATGTACTATTTCTTTATAAATAAATTATACACTTTTTCAGTTTTTAATTAGTTGCTGTTCTATATTTTGTACTTTTTTTTGGTAATTCTAAATGTTGTGTTCTTAACTTGTATTTTATTCTACTGAGTTGGTTGACCGACTCTAGTCCAACAGATTTCATTGCATGTTGGCCCTGTGTTAATTGCATATGACAAATAAACTTGAAACTTGAACTTGAACATTGTGTCAGTAATTGCTGGAATAAAACAAAAAAACGTATTTTACACATGTATATCTGTAGTAAATTCAGAGAAACTGACAGTTTAGCAATGGCCTCTTCATTTTTTTAGAGCAGTAGGTGCCTCACCTGTAGGACCTCGATGTACATTCTTTGGACTGAAGTAATTATCTGGGATAATACTCTCTGGCATTTCCCAAGAAAGGTGTTTGAGTTTGGGTAAGCAGTTGAGCATCGAATGGAACGTTTTTACTGGGATATGTTGCCTTTTGTAGTAATATGGAGGGTGAAAAAGTAAGGACTTCAGACAGGTAAACTGTGAAACAGTATTAATAAAATCAGCTATAGAGCGAAGGTGTACACAGCAAACACTCAAAACAGTCACTTGCTGATGTAGAGGGACAAGGAAACGGGAAAACTCCACGCAGCATTTCATATCCTTCAACATTAAATTATTCAAATTTGGAAACTTATTTAGGTACCCAAGGCACTCTTCTTCGGAACCTTTCTCTATAGAGATTGTTGTTAGAGATGGAAGGGATTTTGCAAGTTGCTTTAGGTTCTTTCCCTTGGCCTTTCTTACTACAACGCTGTTTATATTCCAGTGGCGAAGAGTTGTCCAGAACTTAGAGTTGTACGCATGGAGATCCTTCAAGACTACTACGTAGTTTTTCCAAAGAGATGATTTATCCACCAGTTCTTTAAAATACTTGGAACATATGCGCAAATTGAGCTTATCTGCGGTTGACAAAAATCCAAAAATATAGATCCATATTTCCGGTACAAGTTGTTCAACTCTTGTCATGTCTGGAATTTAGAGAAATCAAATAAGATATGCTGAATATTTTTAATGTATCATTAGCCTTAATTTATTTGTCCCTCAACATTTCCGGGTATGATATGCGCTGCCTAAAATTAGAGATAGGTTGCAAGTCAATGTAAATGTAATGTGTTGTTCGCGAAGCAGTCGGCTCTATGAACCGGCTCTTTTGAGTGAACGATAGGAGCCGGCTCTCATCTGAGAGCCGTTTTATTTTTCAAGTAATTATATGTAACTTCTTCCTATTCACGGATTATCGGTACGTTACTGCGCGTTACTTAATCATTTTATACTTAGTAATAACAAAAATAATTTTTGGGCACAATTTGTGTTAATTTACAGTAGATAAACAATTTTATGAAATGCTGTCCGAGTTGAGATAAAATTATTAAATTGGTGCAGGAATTAAGTAATTAGTGCACCTTTACGATTTGATACGGACATTGTGCCAATCTACCCTAAATAAAAAGTTGCATCAAACAATTATTGCATGTTGCTGTTTTGCACATTGAGATGCAATTGTTATCTTATGGTACACGTAATATGAATTTTTGTGGATTTTTTTTAAATGGTCTGTGATTTGTAAATTAATTGAATTAAAACTTTAAATCTGTAGGCCACACAGGTTGTTTGATGTTTTTACGTTGTTTTAGGTTTTCGAATGAAACAACGTGAAATCACGGTGTTTGTAAAGTAAAAGGTTTATTGTAATTACATGTAATCAGTTGAGTGATATTTATCACGCATAACAATCACTTATAATATATTAATAAATAATAATATAATATTATTTATTAATATTACCAATTTGTCTGAATCACAAAAACTGGAAGTGAAACTATAAAGAGCCGAAATAACCGGCTCAGTTGTGAGCTGAGCCAAATGACCCGTCTCATTAAAAAGAGCCGGAATAGTCATCACTAATTCACGGAAATTTTCAAAGATTCTGAGAAGCACCACTCAACACAGAGGCTGTGTTTGGAATTGGCTTCCTAAATACAATCTCCTACATACGCAATGGATACATACGGCATACTGACTACTTAAACTGAAATTTATAAATATTTTTTTTTATATTGTTTGTATACTTCATTGAAACATGTGTCAGTAACTCCGCCTTTTTAAAAAAAAAAAGTCAAAGCTAGACGGACAATTTACCAATTGCATTTTGGAGCGTGAAGCATAGTCTAGTAACCTCTCTCGGGTACTACACTTTTCCCCAAATTTGAGTATGTCATCTGGGAACTTTTTCTAATATTAACATACTAATTCTAATATTTACATAACATCTATTTTTGGCATACTACCTGCTAATTTTTAAACCACTTGGGTATGTTAAGTATATTTAGTAGGCAATTCCGAACACATTTTTTTTATTTTCCATTGGCTTTCCTATGTCAAGCAGTAGCTGTTAGAAATGCGTCATAGGTGTTGGACTCTGCAGTCTTTCAAATCGGATGATTGTTTTCTTGAAGGCTTTGTATATTATTGTGAATTAAGTAGACTATATGAGATCAATAAATATATAGGGCTGTTCTCATGCTGTTTAGAATATGAGTAGGCTCGACTACAGACACGAGATGGCAGCATATCTGTAGATCGCAGGGGGGGGAAATGGCGGAAGTTTATGAAACGTGCGCCTGAATATATGGGGAGAATTAACATCGTACATGCCGTGGATAACAGTTATCGTGGAATTAATTACAAACGAGCAGTGCCCATAGAAGATCATGGATGGTAAAAATATCTGACTTATGTGATTTGAGTGCGGAATACTTTGTCGTCTAATGGACGCTCACTGAATTAAAATGAGTGTGTGTTAAAATAACTATATTGGGCCACCATTCACTTTTGTCGCTGCTATTTCAACATTGCCAAACATATTGATTGTTTTCTCACATCTTTCAACCTAGCGTCATCCATTCTATGCGACTGTTTAAAAAGGTCAATACAATGGATTGGATACATTTCCCCTTCTTTCTCCTATGTGCTTTATATCCAATCTGTAGTGACCCACCAAGGCAGGAAGTCTGCGGTGACGGGAAGTGCCAGGAAGATCAAGGATAACGCTGCTGACTGGCACAACTTGATACTCAAGTGGGACAAACTCAACGAGGAGGGCTCCACTGTAGCAAATAAGATAGTCAACCTAGGACTGGTTAAACAGGAGTGAGTTTAGTTTTATGTGTTGGCAGTGTACAAAGTCAGTAAGTACCTTAACCTTAGCAAGGCCTTGCAATGATGTGCAGGGCAGTAGAATGGAGTACTTCTAATCACGTTGATGGTTTTAATGGCTCCAGTGAACCTCTCTCTTACTCTTTGTTTATCTCCTATCCCTTAATCTGTCCTATTAGACTCTCGTCCAGCTCTCAAAGAGAGCAGCAAATGGTGATGCAGGAACTATCCTCGGTTCGTTCCCTCGTTAGAGGGAAACCGCTGAAACATAGCAGAGAACTTGAGGAAGAGTGTGCAAAGCTAGAAATCTTAGTGGACAAGATGGTAAGTCTATTTATCTAGACTTGTCCCTATTTATTTTGCATGCATTAGGTTCAGTCAATTTGTGAGGCACAATGATCACTTGAAAGTGTGTCAGAAACATAAGCTACTGTCCTGTTTATGGAATTGTTTTTGAAACCAGTAGAAGTGGGTCTCTTTGGGCATCTCTGTGTGTTCCTATATCCTCCTCTCATCCTTGACCTGAATCATGTGTCCCACGTCCCAGATGCGGATTGTGTCTAAGATGGAAAGGCTTGCGTCATCAGAGAGAGGTGTGGTGGAGTTGGAGGCCTTCCAGTGTAGAGCTGAGGGCAAGCTTCCTCCTTTGTTCCTCACCTGGACTACAACACAATTCGGTGCGACAACCCTCCTCACTTATTCAGCAGATATGAGACAGCTTCGATGGCTAGACGTCTTACTTTATATTGTTCCACTACTACAAACCACTGTCTGGTATTTTGCTGTCCATCAGTCAGTATTCTGATCACCATTGATGCAATTCTTATTTCTTTGCAGCGGAAATGTCCTCTAAGCTGTATGAGGCCTTCAGTAGAGAGCTGAGTCTGAAAAGGGCCATCCTACAGGAGCTGGCTCACACCACCAACTCTGACATGTCCCTCGTTTACTTGTCCTGCTGGCTCCACCAGCCCTATATTGACCATGATGTCAAACTGTTACTTGAGGGGCTACTACTAGAGACTGGGCACAGGACACTTTAAACTGGCTGATCGTCCTCTATTGGGAACTGTATCAGGGTCTCATTTTGGCCAACAAACGGCCATTGGAAGAGCAAGATATGACAGGACTGTAATTGACTGTAGCAGCTTGATCATTTAGTTTCCAGCTGAGTGGAATAGGACCGACGCCTGATACCAGAACTTTCTTTCAACCAGTCGCCTTTTTCTAGACCAATTTACAGAGCCCGAACAGGTTGAAAGTTGACATGGAGGAATAGCTTTAGAGTATATTTGTTGTTTGCATATAACACTAAACTTGTTTTGGTAGGAGTTATCAGTGACAAATTGAACGGTGTTGAGCGGTTGTTATGAGACGATGACACCAGTATATGGATGTCAGTTGTTGTTTTTAACAAGACAATAGAATCTGGCACACTAGAATGTTTATTTTTTATTAGAAATTGTACACTTCAGAGAGCAACATAAAACAAAGATTTTGGCTATATATTTATTATGTTCGCACTGCAATGTGGAGGGGAAAAAACGAAACGCCCTGTTACTCACATCCTTTTATTATAGGAGTAAGAGTACAACTGTACAGTCAGCTTATTAAATGGTTATATTGCAATAACCAATCAAGAACAACAATCACATGAAAATGAATAAAACCACAATACCATCGAAAGACCTCTTATTTTTTAATGTCCCCTCCTTGCATCAATTTCCCATGGTATTACAAACCTATATTATGCTTGGAAAAGGTTACGCTGGGATTTTTATAAAAAGTAATAAAATAGTGCAACTTTTTTAAACTGCCATTTGATATTTATCTACATATAAACATATCACAAACAACTAAGCACTTTTTCATTTAAATGAAGGGCTATTGAGTGTCTAAATATGAAAACCACATTGAAAAGAAAGTTAACAAATTTACAAAGAATACTTGAACACCATAAAAATCCACCAGTTAAATGAGCAACAACTTTGGGGATGAAAAAGATGTCCCACAGCTATGTACTATTCCCTAACCTTCTACCCAAACAAGTGACTCGTTTATTTTCAATAACACCTTAATTTCAAATGCATTAGCTATCAAAGTACACTTTAAAGCATAGAGCAGAAAATGTCACAGTAGGGTAGAAAGCTACGGTAGTACACTAGGGCCGTAGTCCATAAACAACGTCTTTACTAAGTCACATTATATCCATGTGAAGATTTGGATGTTTCAGTCAATTTGTAATGGCCACCTAGTACATACTTATCCAACCATTTCATATCAGCAGGAGTGTCAAAGTAAGGAGAGTTGATAGGGCCTGTTGGGTGCTGGGTTATAGTACTTTCAGACTCAGGGCACGGCATGTTCCTCTGCTTAGGGTTGCTTCTTGGCCTCAGATGCCTCAATGCCGAGCAGAGCATGCACAGCCTCCAGCGGTACGCCTTCAGGTGCACGGATGTGCATGGTGGTTCCATCCGGGCCATTCACAATGACAATGCGCTCCGTGCCCGCCTCGCCTTCTGGGCCCTCAGCCAGCTGCATGGTGAGGCCCTCGGTCTGAATGTAGATCTCTTGGCCCTCCTGAATACCTTGGGACTCTGTGGATAAGGGCTGTCCGGCAGGAGAGGCAGCCTGAGATGGGGCACTCTGCTGGGGTACAATGAGGCTAGATGGCTGGGTCTGGCTGCTGGAGGTAGGTTGACTGTCCGGGCTGCCGACTGCAGGCTGCAGGGGAGGGGAGGTGGCTGTAGTGTTTTGTGGTAGCACACTAGACTCAGCTGAGTCTTTGGAACTACTGACTCCCTGGTCCTCCTTTTTGGCCCCTGCCTCCACTGGCTCCGTGCTACCCAGAGCCTTTTCTAGCTCCTTCATCTGGGCAGCTATATCACTGGTGCTGAGAATTTGGACCTGGCACGGGTCTTCCACACCAGAAACCCCCTTCAGCCCAGCTTGGAGAGGCGTGTTCTGGGGCTCAGTCTCCATGGCTTCTCCCTCGCCATCAGCTCCTCCAGGAGCTCCCTGGGTCAGACTGTTGGACAGATGGTCTTGAAGCATCTCCATGGGAGTGATGGTAGTGGTGGGATCAGGGATTGATGGCTGTGACTGAGGAGTCTTGGAGGGGGTAATGGCCGTGGTAGGAGATGGAGAAGACTTAGGTTTGGAGCCAGGAGCTACTACCAGAGGCAAGACAGAGACGGAGCAGGCCTTCAGGGTGGGAGAAGATGGGCTGTCAACTGCATGGAGAGTGGGATTGGGTAATAAATGTTTATTTCACATACAGAGAGAATAGGGAGAGAATGGATTTGGATATTGGCATCAGTATGCTTCCATTTGACGAAAACATTAATGACCAACCAAATCAAGATAATAGACCCATTGTGTTACAGCTATTGGATAACAAGAACAAGTAAACACGAACCTGACGTTTCAAGGCACTACATTACCTTTTTTTGGAGGATCAGAGTTGGCTTTCTGTATTCCATTTTGTTGTATAGGAACACTGTTGAGTTCTCCTGCTCGATTTTCCATCTTAAATCTCTTGGATGGAGGCAACATTTTAGAGTTCTAGGGAAGGACAGAAAATAATTGAATCAACAACAATCTATTTCAGCATGCCTGGAATTTTCTCCACGTGGTGGAGTGGGATTGCATTTAAGCAGATTTACCTCCATGTAGCGTACATTCTTGGTGGCCGGGGTGGTAGAACTGTGTGAAGCACCCGGGAGGACTTTAAGTTTGTTCACCTCATCAAAGATGCCCAGCGATTTGGCAACCTGAAAAATAAAATCCATAAAGGCTATAGCACACCGCCACTGTGGCGTGTCAGGTAATGCCTCCAACACACAAGAAGTGATGTGCAGCTGTGCATCAAATGTCTATCAAAAACTGTGTTTTATAGTTGCTGTGGCACCTAGCAGCATACTAATCACAATGGAGCTCATATTTTGTTTTTCATAGATTTTTACCTTTTTTTTTTTTTACACAATTTTCTATGTATATTACTTAGGTAATGGTAGATAATGTTTTACTAATCGAGTGCTGTATTTTTGTATACGGTTTAAACTCGTTTTAGCGCCGTGAATGCGGGCGTGGTGGGTAGTACATAAAAAGCAATATGGGTATCTGTTTTGACATGCGGTGCTCGTGTGCTTTAGCGGTTTTGCATAGCTCAGTAGCTAGACCACGCAGCTTATATCATTACGGTTTGGTTTCCCTCAGGGCCCACCTATAGCAACAAAGTACAACCCATAAGTACTCTTAATCTATTTAGCCTCCGACAAAATGCATATCTTTGCTACTTTAACAGCATGGGCCCCCTTGATTCTCCATTGTTGTGCAAAGTCACCTCTATGTTGTGAACCTCCAGCGCCGTGTGGATCCCCTGGGGGTGGGAGATGTATTCTTGAGCCATCTTCTTTACTTGGCCTTGAAGTGTCTCAAACTCCCCATACATGTCTGGAAAGTGGGCCTTCGATGGACGCCCCTTCTCCACCTGCAGAGGGAAAAAACATGAACAAAATTAAATGAATGAATTTAATGAATGAAAAAAAACATTTCTAGTTTGTCTAATCTGTTGGATGAGACCTGGTTAACCTTTTTTTATCTTCCACATTAGTTGGTATCTGGTTTTACGTTTGATAATTTCTAAAGGTAATGTGTAGTTTGATCAACATTGTATACAACTTAGCAATGAGGTCTAAGCCTGACAGCGTTTTTTTGTAACTAATGCATTATTAATTAGCATCGGTGTATTGTTTTATTGCAGTTTAAAAAGTGCTGTTTGATTTACTTTTGCTAGCAGGAATTCCCAGAGGGAGACAGCCTTGGCTAGATGAGGCAGGACAACCTCTACTAGCTCCTCATCTTCACACTGCTGGATCACCTAGGTATACCGAGGAACACACAGGTGTCAAAAGGTGCAGCCATTTATTGTACCAGACACATAATACCTATTCAATACTTTGAGATTACCCCATTCACATGATTTCGTACAGTACCTCTTTGAGTCGGTCCTTCCTCCTCTGGGAGAGCTGTTCTGTGCTCATCCCAACTCCCCCCAGCTTTGGCGGTCTGCCACGGCGACCTCGTCTGGTTGGAAGCCCCACCACCACTTTGGGAATGATTACTCGTCCTCTGCCCCGACCCCTACCTCTACCCCTTCCTCGGCCAGGTGGCCTCCCGGGGCCTCGGGAGTGTAGCTGCCTGAGGCCTGCTGCTGCAGCCGGACCGGAGCTGGCCTCTGACTGTTCACGAGAGGGGGGGCATTAAAACATGGGTTTTAAAAAACATGACTTTACCCGCTAAAACACAATATGTGATCCCAACTACAAACATATTGTATTTTAAATTACTCTTTGTGGTAGAGGACTAACCATAGCAACATCACAAAAATGTTAAAGAGGATGTTAAGGGCAGGAAAGATAAAACTGTCGGTCTATCTACAATCTCGTGCTGCATGTGTTGTTGGACACCATATTAAAACTCAGCACCAAGATGTTACAGTGGCTATATGGATATGCTACATTATATTGTTAGAATTTTCGAAGTATAAGAAAGATAAATTGAGTGTCTTACTTTCTGCAAACCATCAGCTGACGGTGTAATTTTCGCCTCTCCATCTTTCTCAGAAACTTTCGTAGGTTCGTTAGCCACGGGGGTGGAGCTGGTCTCCTTCTCCCCTTCCTTTCTGGGGTGCCCTGCCACCACAGCTTCCTTCTTTACTGGAGTATCCACCTCCTGTAGGGGGTCCTGAGTGTTGCTGAGAGTCAAGGAGGATTCTGGGTCTGGTTCCCCATGGCTAGGGTTCAGTCTGTAGTGCCTATTCAAGCCCCCGTGCCCAATATAAGCCTTCTCACAGGTTTCACATTTGTGTGCCTTCTGCTTGTGACCGTAGCCGACGGCTGAGGAAGATGAAAACGATCCTTCCCTTTTGCCTTCTTCCCCCTCCTCATCACCCACGCTCATCTCGGAGTAGTCGTCTGAATCAGACTGGTGACTGTCTGCTAGGTCCTCTGTCTTTATGAACTTATAGTCCCTAGCTTTGTGCTTTGGGGGTCGGGACACCCTTCCAGAGCGAGTCTTGATTTTCAATGGTTTCTTTACTCTCTTCTTGACTTTTGGTTTCTCCTTCTCGACATTTTTCTCTGAGGGCAGGGGGACAGGTTTGGCAGAAGCAGCAACCACTGCAACCGCAATTGGGGCTGGAACTTTAACAGGACCACTGTTTGCCAGGGGCTTGGTGAGAGGGGAGGTAAGAGACTTAATGGCAGGCACCTGCACACGGACAGGGGACGAAGTTTGGACAGTAACAGGAGTGGTTTTGAGTGTGACGGGGGTTCCTGGCAGTTTGTGTACAACCGGAACCATTGAACCCACCACAGTGCCAGGACTCTGCAGGAGTAGCTGGATAGGAGGTTCTCCTGGGTTCTGTTGCAGGAAGAACTGCTGCTGCTGGCCAATCATGGGTTGGATGTGGATGATCTGGGGGCTGCTTGTGCTGCCATTGGTAGAAACCTTGACCTGTGACGGATTGACAGCAATGGTTTTCTGCTGGGGGATGGCAATTGATGTCAAAGGCTTGACCTCCTGCTTAGGGGGCAATTGAACCTGGATACGGATCGGCTCTGGCTGAAAAAGTAAAAGGTCATAACGTTACGTATGTACGTGTGTGTGCGTGAATATTATGCACATGCTTGACCAAATATTAGCTATAAAAAAAATTACAAAGCATAATACCTTGGTACAACACAACCATCAATGTTATATAAATGACATACACATTTAAACTGTAATATTATTAGCCATACCTGTTCTAACAAAATATGTGGAGTTACCTTTTTCTGGACCACCCGGGCTCCATTACTGGACTGCAGTGCAACATGCTTGGCTACATTCTTCAGCTGCTGCGATGCATTTTGCTGAGGCTGGCCACTGACCGTTACATCTGTACCATGGCTTGTAACAGTAAACAGCCCACTAGCATCCACAGTTGTCAATACCTGTTCAGATGACCTAGGCACCTGGGCCTGCTGCTGGGTTACCTGCACCATGGATTGTTGTTGAGACTTGGTGACTTGATCTATGACTTGTTGAAGTTCATTAGGGGCTAATGCAACACCAGGGACAAATTGAGATGTAGAGGTCATAGTTTTGACCACCTGGTTATGCTCAAATAGCCTAGCCGCTTCAGTTTCGGACACTTGGACAATCTGCTGTTTTGCAAGCTGCTCCACCAACTGCTGTTGTTCTTCTGCCGTCAGACCAGAACCCTCAACAAAGCTACCGTCCGGCTGCACGTATATGATTGTGGTCTGAGGTGAAAGCGCATTAACCAAGTCAGCACTGATTGTGGTGTATTCTGTGCCGGCTGGTTCAGAGGTCCCGACAATAGACGTTATAATGTTATGTTCCGTCTGGTCGCTGCCCAAAATGTGAGTGATTACCTGGCAGTCCCCCTCCTGTTTTGTTTGCTGTAATTCCGTCGAGCACTGTACGGCTGTCGTTTCACTATCGGACGTTGTGATCTTGTCACCACATTGATTATTATTTGCAAATTCAGCTAAAGGTACAGCTGGTGTCTCAATTTTGACAGTTGATTCAGATACACTTTGTACCTGAGAAGCGCTAACACTAACGGTACCCCCTGCCGTTGTTATACCTGACATATTGCTCTCATCGTCGTTGTCCGCCATTTTGCTTGGTTGTAGATAGCTAGAGCGAGCGTAGCAAGCTAACGTGTTTATTCATGCAATCTCCTCGACCAATCCAATCGATGGATTAGGTTGTGAATGTCGATTGCCTTCACGAAACAAAATTATTTCCAACAATAATATCTGCAAATTTGTAATACGTGCGCGAATAAGGTCTGCAATTTATGAAAAATGCAACAAATAAGCCTTTTAATAGCTAACGGTACTCTACGTTAGTTTAACAGCCTAGCGTATTTTCCCTCTAGATTACGTTTTCCGTTTCCTGTCTGTTCTTTGGATACGTACCATAAAAGAAGAGTATCAAGCGCCTCGAATTACTCTATTTTTCAGATGTTAAATAAAAAAAGTCATCCAAAATGCTTACGTGTTAAGGCTAACGCCTTGAAACTATTAAAACGTTGTAATAAACAAAGCATAGCATATAACCCGAAAAGGAAAGATACATCGTTCTTTGTGTAGCCTACAATACATATAAACATGGTCTGTAGAGGGCACGCGAGAGCCTGGTCGAAATGGGTTTATTGACATCACAGCAAGACGCTGTCAGGATCATCCTGATCATGAATACAATGGTTATAGCTGGCGTTATATCGCCTGTCTTTAAGAACACATGGTCTGGTGTGTTTACGGAATAGCAACAAACGGTTACATTTACAGTAAGTTTTAATTACTGTATTTATTTATTTATAGCTTACATTATGAGTCAACGTTAAGTAGCTAGCAACTGAATAGCTATCTGTCAAGCTGTCTGAAGTCTAAAACATCTGACTTTAGCTTGCGTGTTTCACTAGCTAGTACTTGAACTTGATTCGTATCAAGAAAGCAAACTGGATTTTGTTAGAGCATGCCAGTCAGTGACTTAGCGTACGTCTAGTATCGGCATAACGTCTGCAAATATTACTAGGTTAATTCAACTGTTGCAGGCATACACCCGATAGGCAGGGTCTAATGCACTGTCATGGCCACGCTCTTGCCCCATACAATGGGTAAACAACACATTTGCACTAGAGTCTGGAGGATCCTGTGCTTGTTCCCATTAGACAGACTAACATTGCCAGATAGTTCCAAATGGATTCTCAACGGGAAGCTTCCTGACTCTGGGCAAAGAGTGTGTTTTTATAGTACACTCATTGGATCTGGCTGAATCAATAATGTGGTGGGGCAAAAAAAATTGTTCAATTTTGATTCTGCCTTAACCCCCAATTTGCCTGAACTTTTATTAACCCACTATCACATTTTAATGCATTGTAATTATACTGTTGTCCCTGTCTGAAGACGTAGTGTGACTTATCTCTGTGATTAGGAGAGATGATGTATCTTCTCTTACTATAGAAAAAAATGTTTAAGACAATATTCCCTTACTATATTTTGCAAGGGATGACTTATATGTATGCCTCTTTTTTTGTGTTTTTGTCTCTGTGCCAATTTGAAATGTAACCTAGACTAGACTCAACAACCATTACAAGTCATGTCAGCCCAGACTCCTCCACAGTCTGTCCTGAGAGAGTTCTGTCCACTGTACTATGTCCTCAACGCCATCCCAGCCAAGGTCCAGAAAGGGTTCCGCACCGTGCTTGTCTACCTGACAGCACTGGACACCAACAGTGACTACATTGCTGTAGGGAGCAGCATTGGCATGCTTTACCTATACTGTAGGAGAGTAAGCCAGATGAACAAGTACAATTTAGAGGTGACCATGTATATTTAAAACCTTTTTTGGAGGCGGCGGGGGGTGGGAAGTCCAGATTTAATTGATGTTTCTGACATACTCAATTTGAAACTGGTTGTAATAAAATGTAGGCCCTGAATGTAGTTTACTTTAAATGATGACTCCTTTCTTGTGTGTTTGGTGGGTTTGACCTCTGCAGGGGAAATCTGAGGCCATCACATCAGTGAAACTGCTGAGCTGTTTTGATGATTTGGTTGCTGTGGGTACGGCTTCTGGACGTGTGGCCCTCTTTCAGCTGGTGTCACAACTGCCTGGCAGGAACAAGCAGGTAGTATACAAAGACACAGAGCAAACACATTTTAACACACCACACACAGGCTTATGTCTGAATTCTCCCTTCTCTTTCCGTAGCTAAGGAGATTTGATGTAGTGGGCTTACATAAAAGCCCGGTTACAGCCCTGGCCTGGAGTGCAAATGGTATGAAACTGTTCTCTGGAGACGACAAAGGGAAGGTGGTCTTTTCTGCTGTGGATTTGGACCAGGTGACGCTTTTCTGCCCTTGGAATTCTGCAAGCCTGATTTGTACTGTGCTGTCAATGCTATGCAGATTAAGATTATAGTCATATTCTGTCAATCTGATTTATCCTGCTAGATAAGTAAGATAGGCAGGCAATTGCCGTCCTTCTTACTTATTCAACGTTTAATCCAAGCGTTAACCACAGATTATGACTAGGAGACTGATCTTTGCCTCTGTGTGTGCATTTGTTTGTTTAGGGAGTGTGTAACCCAGTTCTGCTTTTTGAAGAGCCTTCTGCCATTGTTCAAATGGATTACTGTCAAAAAGTGCTGCTAATATCCACGCATCAGAGATCCCTACTCTTCCACACACAGGAGCAGGCACTGCAACAGCTTGGCACTAAGCCACGCCAAAGGTGTGTGTTCACATCACATCTAGTTGTAAAAGAGTGCAATATTGTAATATAACTCCCATGTCCTCGTGTAAGAGCTGATGTTTCAAACAGACTATGGACCCATAGGCTACAGACACTCACAACGCCACTTTGTTAAATAAGCAATATCAGTGACACCCTAATTAATGTTCTTTACCATGTGACAGTTTTGTCAGCCTGTTGTGTGTGTTGGCTAAGGCACTGCTTGCTCCCCTTTGTTCAGCAATGGTAAGTTTGGAGCGTGTTTCCAGCCAGGGCTGTGTAAGCAGAGCGACCTGCAGGTGTTTGCTGCTCGGCCCGGACTCAGACTCTGGAGAACCGACATACGAGGGGTGGTGGAGGACACCCGGCTGCTAAAACCTCTTTTCAACTCGGAGGTGAGGAGATTAATACGGGCCCATGTTGAACACGGGATTTGGTAATGGTCAGATATTTTTCGAGGAAATTCAAGAGGTGATCAATAGCATACTGTGTGCGATAGGTGGACCATGGTGACAAAATAGAAGTGAGATGTGTTTGCCTTGCCTATCTCCCTATCGCCACTCCAGGTACCCCAGTTCGAGTTGTTCCCCCGACCGGGCACTGCGGGGGGCTACAGACCCCAGGACAGGCAGCTGGGCCTAGTCTCCTGCTTCCTTCACGAGGGATGGCTCCTCAGCTGGAACGAGTACTGCGTTTATGTCCTGGACTGTATTAATCAGGTACATTCCTAACAAAGTAAGGAGCATAGAACTACATCATACAAAATAAAGTTAAGTATAGACTACCTTTTATATTAAGCATGATGTAATATGTTCCATTTTGTATTGATATTTGTATTTTAGAGTTTAGATAATTGCTTAATAGTGCAAGTTCAATATCAATATCAAGATAGATGTAAAAATCCTGAATCGAATAATGTGATACTGAGTGGATTGACTGTAGTTTACCTGCCGAGAAGCTTGGAAGTTGTGTCTGTGCAAGTGGTCATGGGAAACTGCGTCTTTGTTCGATGTTGATGGGAAACTGTGTCTTTGGTTGATCCACAGGTGATTGTAGGAGCTCTGGAGAGCAGTGGGGACATAGTGTCAGTGTCTTGCACAGAGAATGAGATTTTCATCCTGAAGGGAGACCGAGACATTGTCCGCATCTCCAACAGCCCAGAGGGACTGGTTTCAAACAGTGAGCCACCTTTGTTATGTCTTTGTGTTGCTGTTTAAGAAAGGATGACAGATGAGATTGCCAACCTTATTATTGTAGCTTTATTCTATTTATGTGGAAACTGGCCCATCAACCGTTCCACACATTTTAATAGTGACTTTTGATTTTTTGTATATAACCTTCCCTTACTCCTTTCTCTTGCGCGCTCTCTCTCTCTCTCTCTCTCTCTCTCTCTCTGTCTCTCTCTCTCTCTCTGTCTGTCTCTCCTCCTCTTTCTCCAGTTTCTGATCTGTCTTCCCGCCTCACTTCCCCACTGACGCCTACAATCCTGCTCCCACCAACCGGATCAGTTGAAACCGCTCAGCCCATTAGAACAATGGCCATCATTGTGGAGCAGCAGGCGGGAGCAGGGGAAGGAGAAGGAGGGCAAGTGAGCAAGGGGGAGGAAGCGGAAGAGGTGGAGGAGGCTGAGGAGGAGAAGGAGGAGCAGGGGGAGCCGAGTGACAGTCCTCTGGAGACGGGAGGACAGATGAGGGGGCGACCTGAGGTACTGACCACACAGCTTCCCAGTCGTCAATGTTGCAAACATACTGTTCTAGTTTCAAAGCCATAGGCCACACCCACAGTGCCCCTTTGCTTAATAACCAATACAGGTGACATCATAATTGTCATTCTTACCATGTGACAACTTTGGTGTACGCAGCCGTTTTTCAATCTTTGTGTCTCATTTTGCAACCATCTGACCCACCATTCTAACACTTGAGGAAGCCTGCTGGTGGTTTCAAACTGTCTGAAGTGGTCCATATTGCCGCCACCATCCAGGCTGTCGGTGGACTGGAGAGGTTGTACCAGAGGGCCAGCGTGGCCACCAGCGGCTCCCGCAGCCGCAGCAGCTCTGTCACGTCCTGGGACAGCCTCCTGGGGGCCACCTCCACCACCACAGAGCCCTCGGAGCTGTCCTCCAGCCGCTACAGCGCCCCCTTGGCCCAGGAGGACCTGGTGGTACGCTCCATCAAGGTGAAGAAGAAGAGCAAGAGGAGGCGCCAAGGTGAGCGAAGAGAGCCCGAAGGCTGTTCCTCTTTTGAATCTGTATATTGTGATTGCAGATAAGATATCGATGCAGTAAGCTGTATAACGACATTCCATTGCTGTCATAATAACTGATCAACGTGCTAATTTGTTCTTGAGATGTGTTATCCGTTTATATTAGGTGAAAGTGAGTGATCTGACACGGTACCTTCGCTTTCTCTCTCCAGACAGCTCCAGTGGCAACCGCCTGTCCGATGGCAGCAGCTGGTCCGAGTGTATGTTCGGCCAGGACGGTGCCTGCAGCGACGGAGGAAGCAGTGGGACTCCTCTGAGCGACCAGCCCTGCTCGGACCACACGTCCCTGCTGTGCAGCAGCCTGGACCTGCAGAGCAACGACTCCCCTGAAGGTGGCTCCAGCGGTAGCAACCACCTCAGCCAGCATGGCTCCCCAGAGCCTCCCCTCGCCGAGACGGGAAGGGACGCTGGGCATGGCCCGTCGGGAGCCCCGTCGTCACCGCCATCCTCTCTGCCGCTCCAGGACATGGAGTACCAGGCATACCCAGAGAACGGCTCTCCCGCTGGGGGAGGATTACCCGTGGAGGCCCCTACCCCTGATGTGGACCTCTTACTAGAGTGCACTTTTTCCTACATGCAGGCTTCCTGTCCAGATGACAACGAGGAACAACAGCCAATGGAGGAACAGGAAGATGAGTTTCTGAGCCCTCTAATTGGCCCAGAAGAGGATGATGATGAGGAGGAAGCCGAGTGTTTGTTTGATGATATGGTGCCCCCTAACTCTGTGGCGGAACAAATGTTTTTTTCCTGCATTGAGAAGAAGCCCAGTCTATCGAGTGATGAGGAAGACATTTATGGCCGTGGAGTGCCCTCTAGTGCCAGCGTAGGGGATGGCCTCAATTCCCTGACTCTACAAGGAACTGACCAACAGGAGCAGAGCAAGGCCAGACCTGACCAGGTATGTGCAACAGTCATCTGTGTATTTTACAATGTGTGTCTGTGTATGTACCACTCATGTACTACTCATGCATTATCCTCTTTTATCCCTCAGCTGGCAGAGAGCTGGATGGGTTACTCTGGGCCTGGCTGTGGTATTTTAAGCCTGATTGTAACTGACAGGTATGTGTAAATGGGGGTTTACACTGAGCTTCACGTTTGCTACGACTTAAATTCATGCAACTGTTGTCCAGGCGATATCTTTTATGTTTATGCTATTGTCAGCATTGACGTCATGTAATGTATTGGTTGTAGATATGTGTGGTGTCTGGACTTCAAGGGAGGGCTGTTCTGCAGTGCCCTGCCTGACGGGGGACTCAACTGGCAGAGGTTTGAAGACAACGTCCACCAGGTGGCGCTCTCCCCCTCAGGTCTGAGATTCGCCACTTCTTTTCTGTTCATCTCTGTGCTTTTTCAATGTTAGGTCTTTGTAGACCGTGTCTTCACTTACATGGGTACTGTTTGAATTCTTTAAAAGTGTTTAAAAAACGCCCGTGTCCACTTAAATACAAAAAATCTAAATTCTGCCGAGCATTCTAAACCCAGTCGGGTTTCCCTTGTAACAATTACAATAACATTGCATGGACCGGTACACAGCATTATGTCTGAATTTAGGGGTGCCCTCAGTAAAGCGTTCTGATACTTCCTCAACATAGAGTGTAAATTAACAAAATATGGAAAAAACAAGAAAAACCACCTAAGTGTTAAAATGAACACAAAGGTCTTAATGGTGCACACTCTGATGTAATGAGGCCAAACACACTGTCTACACATTTGAAAATCTTCATTATGGTTGAAGTTTTCCAAAATGTCAGATTTCAGTGGTCTACAAAGGAGTCATTTTTATTTTCTGGTACTATCTTGTAACATGTGTACCCCTATTGTAGGCTCTCTCCTGTGGAAGGTGGAGCAGAAGACTATGACGGCGTATGCCTGTGGCAAAGTCACCATTAAGGGCAAGCGCCACTGGTACAAGGCCCTGGACCAGACAGCCTTTGTGGCGCTGAGTGATGACGCGGCATGGATCATCAGGACCAACGGAGACCTCTTCCTGCAGACAGGTAGGGGGCAGGAAGAAGGCTTATACATGGAGGTTCCTGTCCCAAAAACAGCGGGTCTCCCCAGGGTATCAGCTCCATGGCTTCCTGCTGCTGTTCCCATTTCAATGTGTGGGCGTGTGTGCGCATGGGTGTGAAGACAGCTCAACTGTCAGAAAACGCAAGCTGCTGCTGATGTAACCGTTTGTCGATAGGCACAGGCTTTTTTGTGTCGAAGTTTGGCCGGTCAATTTACCTCCAGTACTATACATTTAGAGAGTCAGTTACATTTGCATTTTGTATGTTCTTGGTTTGTAATGTAGATCCAATATTATTGCTGACTGAATTTATAATTTTAACCATTGTTTAACAACTATCTGCAACATGTCTGACATGTGCACGTCTTCTAGACATATTTAGGCATGTAGACTTTTGTTTGAGAAGGTGTTTTGAATAAGACAGCCAACTCGAAAACTTGGTTGTGCAACAAGCTATTTGTGTGCATGTGTGTGTTTGTGTGTGTATGTGTGTGTGTGTGTGTGTGTGTGTATGCACCTGCACTCATGGTAGTTGCATAACACATAATGTCAAAGCATGATCTAGAGCAGCTGTTGCGTTCTTTCATACACACATGCACACACTCACAATCAAAGTGTTGCTTATCCATGCCCTTAGTTCTCTGCAAAATACACACACAAACATACACACTTTTAGACATGCTGGGCTTTGCCTATTGATCAAATATGTAATTTCACAAACAGACCTTAGTTGTAATTGATTGATTGAGTGATTGATAGTTCAGATTTTTGTTTGATAATTTAACTTGCAAACATTCTCTCTCAACACAACTTCCTCACAAACCAGCTCAACGAAGTTACTGTGCTCAGGCATGCATTCATGTATGTGCATGCACTCGCACCTATACCAGCCAGGGTGGGTAGCTTGTGGGTAGCAGTTCCTTCTGGTGGGTGATCCCCATGTCCCCTCTGTCTCTCTCTGCTCTGCAGGCCTGAGTGCGGACCGTCCCTGTGCCCGGGCCGTGAAGGTGGACTGCCCGTGTCCCTTTGCCCAGGTGGCAGCGCGCGGCGGGGTGGTGTGGGCCCTCAGCGAGCAGCGCGCCGTCTTCCACAGGGTGGGCCTCTCCAGCTTCTGCTCCGAGGGCGAGATGTGGAAGTACGACAAGATCAGGTAGGACGGCCCTGGAGCGCAGCGCCTGGAACACACTGCAGTCACACTCTTCTCCGGAGCCTGGAGGGGTTTCTGTAGAAGAGACAGGTTGCCAAGATGTTTTATTGTCTACTACCTCAACCCCAACCACTGTGTGAACCTGCCAAGGAAAGGTGTCATCAATGTCGGAGAAGCTTCTAGCACGGCTCGTCAAGACTGATTATAGTGCCCCATTACACACCTCTCTTTGTCTCTCTGTCTCTCTCGTTCTCGTCTTTTCTCATTTCCCTCCTTCCTGCCGTCACCCAGCGAGAGCCAGGGCCTGGAGCCTATCTGCATTGCCCTGGGGGAGAACAGCACAGCCTGGGCTCTGGACACCAGTGGTAGTCTCTGGTTCCGCACTGGAATCACTGCTAAGAAACCCCAAGGAGACGACGACCACTGGTGGCAGGTAAAACTGAAAGTGTGTGTGTGTGTGTGTGTGTGTGTGTGTGTGTGTGTGTGTGTGTGTGTGTGTGTGTGTGTGTGTGTGTGTGAGAAAAACAGGAGATCAG